>CAWUFW010018770.1:0-210048 GCA_963921515.1 Calotriton arnoldi | reverse complement strand
TAGCTGTGTCTGAACTGGGGTGGCGAAGTGAGCTAAAGAACGATGATGGATTCAACCCAGATCTGTGACTGGGGGTGAGTGTCTGAAAAGTTTCAGCGCTCCGTCCATCATCTCCTTGTGTTTGCTTTGTTCGCCCTAAGTTGGCAGGGTATGCCCAGACGTGGGTCCCTTGCTCACTTTGCCACTGGATTCAAGCTAGCCTGGCTGATGAGGGCTGTTAGCCCGAAACCGGTCCCAGGATGCTTGTTTCCTGTCCAGGGAAGACATGGCTTGGCAGTTCGGGCTGGACTGTTCCCATGAGGCACAGGGTCAAGACTGATTTGCATATAGCTGTGTCTGAACTGGGGTGGCGAAGTGAGCTAAAGAACGATGATGGATTCAACCCAGATCTGTGACTGGGGGTGAGTGTCTGAAAAGTTTCAGCGCTCCGTCCATCATCTCCTTGTGTTTGCTTTGTTCGCCCTAAGTTGGCAGGGTATGCCCAGACGTGGGTCCCTTGCTCACTTTGCCACTGGATTCAAGCTAGCCTGGCTGATGAGGGCTGTTAGCCCGAAACCGGTCCCAGGATGCTTGTTTCCTGTCCAGGGAAGACATGGCTTGGCAGTTCGGGCTGGACTGTTCCCATGAGGCACAGGGTCAAGACTGATTTGCATATAGCTGTGTCTGAACTGGGGTGGCGAAGTGAGCTAAAGAACGATGATGGATTCAAGCCAGATCTGTGACTGGGGGTGAGTGTCTGAAAAGTTTCAGCGCTCCGTCCATCATCTCCTTGTGTTTGCTTTGTTCGCCCTAAGTTGGCAGGGTATGCCCAGACGTGGGTCCCTTGCTCACTTTGCCACTGGATTCAAGCTAGCCTGGCTGATGAGGGCTGTTAGCCCGAAACCGGTCCCAGGATGCTTGTTTCCTGTCCAGGGAAGACATGGCTTGGCAGTTCGGGCTGGACTGTTCCCATGAGGCACAGGGTCAAGACTGATTTGCATATAGCTGTGTCTGAACTGGGGTGGCGAAGTGAGCTAAAGAACGATGATGGATTCAACCCAGATCTGTGACTGGGGGTGAGTGTCTGAAAAGTTTCAGCGCTCCGTCCATCATCTCCTTGTGTTTGCTTTGTTCGCCCTAAGTTGGCAGGGTATGCCCAGACGTGGGTCCCTTGCTCACTTTGCCACTGGATTCAAGCTAGCCTGGCTGATGAGGGCTGTTAGCCCGAAACCAGTCCCAGGATGCTTGTTTCCTGTCCAGGGAAGACATGGCTTGGCAGTTCGGGCTTCACTGTTCCCATGAGGCACAGGGTCAAGACTGATTTGCATATAGCTGTGTCTGAACTGGGGTGGCGAAGTGAGCTAAAGAACGATGATGGATTCAACCCAGATCTGTGACTGGGGGTGAGTGTCTGAAAAGTTTCAGCGCTCCGTCCATCATCTCCTTGTGTTTGCTTTGTTCGCCCTAAGTTGGCAGGGTATGCCCAGACGTGGGTCCCTTGCTCACTTTGCCACTGGATTCAAGCTAGCCTGGCTGATGAGGGCTGTTAGCCCGAAACCGGTCCCAGGATGCTTGTTTCCTGTCCAGGGAAGACATGGCTTGGCAGTTCGGGCTGGACTGTTCCCATGAGGCACAGGGTCAAGACTGATTTGCATATAGCTGTGTCTGAACTGGGGTGGCGAAGTGAGCTAAAGAACGATGATGGATTCAACCCAGATCTGTGACTGGGGGTGAGTGTCTGAAAAGTTTCAGCGCTCCGTCCATCATCTCCTTGTGTTTGCTTTGTTCGCCCTAAGTTGGCAGGGTATGCCCAGACGTGGGTCCCTTGCTCACTTTGCCACTGGATTCAAGCTAGCCTGGCTGATGAGGGCTGTTAGCCCGAAACCGGTCCCAGGATGCTTGTTTCCTGTCCAGGGAAGACATGGCTTGGCAGTTCGGGCTGGACTGTTCCCATGAGGCACAGGGTCAAGACTGATTTGCATATAGCTGTGTCTGAACTGGGGTGGCGAAGTGAGCTAAAGAACGATGATGGATTCAACCCAGATCTGTGACTGGGGGTGAGTGTCTGAAAAGTTTCAGCGCTCCGTCCATCATCTCCTTGTGTTTGCTTTGTTCGCCCTAAGTTGGCAGGGTATGCCCAGACGTGGGTCCCTTGCTCACTTTGCCACTGGATTCAAGCTAGCCTGGCTGATGAGGGCTGTTAGCCCGAAACCGGTCCCAGGATGCTTGTTTCCTGTCCAGGGAAGACATGGCTTGGCAGTTCGGGCTGGACTGTTCCCATGAGGCACAGGGTCAAGACTGATTTGCATATAGCTGTGTCTGAACTGGGGTGGCGAAGTGAGCTAAAGAACGATGATGGATTCAACCCAGATCTGTGACTGGGGGTGAGTGTCTGAAAAGTTTCAGCGCTCCGTCCATCATCTCCTTGTGTTTGCTTTGTTCGCCCTAAGTTGGCAGGGTATGCCCAGACGTGGGTCCCTTGCTCACTTTGCCACTGGATTCAAGCTAGCCTGGCTGATGAGGGCTGTTAGCCCGAAACCGGTCCCAGGATGCTTGTTTCCTGTCCAGGGAAGACATGGCTTGGCAGTTCGGGCTGGACTGTTCCCATGAGGCACAGGGTCAAGACTGATTTGCATATAGCTGTGTCTGAACTGGGGTGGCGAAGTGAGCTAAAGAACGATGATGGATTCAACCCAGATCTGTGACTGGGGGTGAGTGTCTGAAAAGTTTCAGCGCTCCGTCCATCATCTCCTTGTGTTTGCTTTGTTCGCCCTAAGTTGGCAGGGTATGCCCAGACGTGGGTCCCTTGCTCACTTTGCCACTGGATTCAAGCTAGCCTGGCTGATGAGGGCTGTTAGCCCGAAACCGGTCCCAGGATGCTTGTTTCCTGTCCAGGGAAGACATGGCTTGGCAGTTCGGGCTGGACTGTTCCCATGAGGCACAGGGTCAAGACTGATTTGCATATAGCTGTGTCTGAACTGGGGTGGCGAAGTGAGCTAAAGAACGATGATGGATTCAACCCAGATCTGTGACTGGGGGTGAGTGTCTGAAAAGTTTCAGCGCTCCGTCCATCATCTCCTTGTGTTTGCTTTGTTCGCCCTAAGTTGGCAGGGTATGCCCAGACGTGGGTCCCTTGCTCACTTTGCCACTGGATTCAAGCTAGCCTGGCTGATGAGGGCTGTTAGCCCGAAACCGGTCCCAGGATGCTTGTTTCCTGTCCAGGGAAGACATGGCTTGGCAGTTCGGGCTGGACTGTTCCCATGAGGCACAGGGTCAAGACTGATTTGCATATAGCTGTGTCTGAACTGGGGTGGCGAAGTGAGCTAAAGAACGATGATGGATTCAACCCAGATCTGTGACTGGGGGTGAGTGTCTGAAAAGTTTCAGCGCTCCGTCCATCATCTCCTTGTGTTTGCTTTGTTCGCCCTAAGTTGGCAGGGTATGCCCAGACGTGGGTCCCTTGCTCACTTTGCCACTGGATTCAAGCTAGCCTGGCTGATGAGGGCTGTTAGCCCGAAACCGGTCCCAGGATGCTTGTTTCCTGTCCAGGGAAGACATGGCTTGGCAGTTCGGGCTGGACTGTTCCCATGAGGCACAGGGTCAAGACTGATTTGCATATAGCTGTGTCTGAACTGGGGTGGCGAAGTGAGCTAAAGAACGATGATGGATTCAACCCAGATCTGTGACTGGGGGTGAGTGTCTGAAAAGTTTCAGCGCTCCGTCCATCATCTCCTTGTGTTTGCTTTGTTCGCCCTAAGTTGGCAGGGTATGCCCAGACGTGGGTCCCTTGCTCACTTTGCCACTGGATTCAAGCTAGCCTGGCTGATGAGGGCTGTTAGCCCGAAACCGGTCCCAGGATGCTTGTTTCCTGTCCAGGGAAGACATGGCTTGGCAGTTCGGGCTGGACTGTTCCCATGAGGCACAGGGTCAAGACTGATTTGCATATAGCTGTGTCTGAACTGGGGTGGCGAAGTGAGCTAAAGAACGATGATGGATTCAACCCAGATCTGTGACTGGGGGTGAGTGTCTGAAAAGTTTCAGCGCTCCGTCCATCATCTCCTTGTGTTTGCTTTGTTCGCCCTAAGTTGGCAGGGTATGCCCAGACGTGGGTCCCTTGCTCACTTTGCCACTGGATTCAAGCTAGCCTGGCTGATGAGGGCTGTTAGCCCGAAACCGGTCCCAGGATGCTTGTTTCCTGTCCAGGGAAGACATGGCTTGGCAGTTCGGGCTGGACTGTTCCCATGAGGCACAGGGTCAAGACTGATTTGCATATAGCTGTGTCTGAACTGGGGTGGCGAAGTGAGCTAAAGAACGATGATGGATTCAACCCAGATCTGTGACTGGGGGTGAGTGTCTGAAAAGTTTCAGCGCTCCGTCCATCATCTCCTTGTGTTTGCTTTGTTCGCCCTAAGTTGGCAGGGTATGCCCAGACGTGGGTCCCTTGCTCACTTTGCCACTGGATTCAAGCTAGCCTGGCTGATGAGGGCTGTTAGCCCGAAACCGGTCCCAGGATGCTTGTTTCCTGTCCAGGGAAGACATGGCTTGGCAGTTCGGGCTGGACTGTTCCCATGAGGCACAGGGTCAAGACTGATTTGCATATAGCTGTGTCTGAACTGGGGTGGCGAAGTGAGCTAAAGAACGATGATGGATTCAACCCAGATCTGTGACTGGGGGTGAGTGTCTGAAAAGTTTCAGCGCTCCGTCCATCATCTCCTTGTGTTTGCTTTGTTCGCCCTAAGTTGGCAGGGTATGCCCAGACGTGGGTCCCTTGCTCACTTTGCCACTGGATTCAAGCTAGCCTGGCTGATGAGGGCTGTTAGCCCGAAACCGGTCCCAGGATGCTTGTTTCCTGTCCAGGGAAGACATGGCTTGGCAGTTCGGGCTGGACTGTTCCCATGAGGCACAGGGTCAAGACTGATTTGCATATAGCTGTGTCTGAACTGGGGTGGCGAAGTGAGCTAAAGAACGATGATGGATTCAACCCAGATCTGTGACTGGGGGTGAGTGTCTGAAAAGTTTCAGCGCTCCGTCCATCATCTCCTTGTGTTTGCTTTGTTCGCCCTAAGTTGGCAGGGTATGCCCAGACGTGGGTCCCTTGCTCACTTTGCCACTGGATTCAAGCTAGCCTGGCTGATGAGGGCTGTTAGCCCGAAACCGGTCCCAGGATGCTTGTTTCCTGTCCAGGGAAGACATGGCTTGGCAGTTCGGGCTGGACTGTTCCCATGAGGCACAGGGTCAAGACTGATTTGCATATAGCTGTGTCTGAACTGGGGTGGCGAAGTGAGCTAAAGAACGATGATGGATTCAACCCAGATCTGTGACTGGGGGTGAGTGTCTGAAAAGTTTCAGCGCTCCGTCCATCATCTCCTTGTGTTTGCTTTGTTCGCCCTAAGTTGGCAGGGTATGCCCAGACGTGGGTCCCTTGCTCACTTTGCCACTGGATTCAAGCTAGCCTGGCTGATGAGGGCTGTTAGCCCGAAACCGGTCCCAGGATGCTTGTTTCCTGTCCAGGGAAGACATGGCTTGGCAGTTCGGGCTGGACTGTTCCCATGAGGCACAGGGTCAAGACTGATTTGCATATAGCTGTGTCTGAACTGGGGTGGCGAAGTGAGCTAAAGAACGATGATGGATTCAACCCAGATCTGTGACTGGGGGTGAGTGTCTGAAAAGTTTCAGCGCTCCGTCCATCATCTCCTTGTGTTTGCTTTGTTCGCCCTAAGTTGGCAGGGTATGCCCAGACGTGGGTCCCTTGCTCACTTTGCCACTGGATTCAAGCTAGCCTGGCTGATGAGGGCTGTTAGCCCGAAACCGGTCCCAGGATGCTTGTTTCCTGTCCAGGGAAGACATGGCTTGGCAGTTCGGGCTGGACTGTTCCCATGAGGCACAGGGTCAAGACTGATTTGCATATAGCTGTGTCTGAACTGGGGTGGCGAAGTGAGCTAAAGAACGATGATGGATTCAACCCAGATCTGTGACTGGGGGTGAGTGTCTGAAAAGTTTCAGCGCTCCGTCCATCATCTCCTTGTGTTTGCTTTGTTCGCCCTAAGTTGGCAGGGTATGCCCAGACGTGGGTCCCTTGCTCACTTTGCCACTGGATTCAAGCTAGCCTGGCTGATGAGGGCTGTTAGCCCGAAACCGGTCCCAGGATGCTTGTTTCCTGTCCAGGGAAGACATGGCTTGGCAGTTCGGGCTGGACTGTTCCCATGAGGCACAGGGTCAAGACTGATTTGCATATAGCTGTGTCTGAACTGGGGTGGCGAAGTGAGCTAAAGAACGATGATGGATTCAACCCAGATCTGTGACTGGGGGTGAGTGTCTGAAAAGTTTCAGCGCTCCGTCCATCATCTCCTTGTGTTTGCTTTGTTCGCCCTAAGTTGGCAGGGTATGCCCAGACGTGGGTCCCTTGCTCACTTTGCCACTGGATTCAAGCTAGCCTGGCTGATGAGGGCTGTTAGCCCGAAACCGGTCCCAGGATGCTTGTTTCCTGTCCAGGGAAGACATGGCTTGGCAGTTCGGGCTGGACTGTTCCCATGAGGCACAGGGTCAAGACTGATTTGCATATAGCTGTGTCTGAACTGGGGTGGCGAAGTGAGCTAAAGAACGATGATGGATTCAACCCAGATCTGTGACTGGGGGTGAGTGTCTGAAAAGTTTCAGCGCTCCGTCCATCATCTCCTTGTGTTTGCTTTGTTCGCCCTAAGTTGGCAGGGTATGCCCAGACGTGGGTCCCTTGCTCACTTTGCCACTGGATTCAAGCTAGCCTGGCTGATGAGGGCTGTTAGCCCGAAACCGGTCCCAGGATGCTTGTTTCCTGTCCAGGGAAGACATGGCTTGGCAGTTCGGGCTGGACTGTTCCCATGAGGCACAGGGTCAAGACTGATTTGCATATAGCTGTGTCTGAACTGGGGTGGCGAAGTGAGCTAAAGAACGATGATGGATTCAACCCAGATCTGTGACTGGGGGTGAGTGTCTGAAAAGTTTCAGCGCTCCGTCCATCATCTCCTTGTGTTTGCTTTGTTCGCCCTAAGTTGGCAGGGTATGCCCAGACGTGGGTCCCTTGCTCACTTTGCCACTGGATTCAAGCTAGCCTGGCTGATGAGGGCTGTTAGCCCGAAACCGGTCCCAGGATGCTTGTTTCCTGTCCAGGGAAGACATGGCTTGGCAGTTCGGGCTGGACTGTTCCCATGAGGCACAGGGTCAAGACTGATTTGCATATAGCTGTGTCTGAACTGGGGTGGCGAAGTGAGCTAAAGAACGATGATGGATTCAACCCAGATCTGTGACTGGGGGTGAGTGTCTGAAAAGTTTCAGCGCTCCGTCCATCATCTCCTTGTGTTTGCTTTGTTCGCCCTAAGTTGGCAGGGTATGCCCAGACGTGGGTCCCTTGCTCACTTTGCCACTGGATTCAAGCTAGCCTGGCTGATGAGGGCTGTTAGCCCGAAACCGGTCCCAGGATGCTTGTTTCCTGTCCAGGGAAGACATGGCTTGGCAGTTCGGGCTGGACTGTTCCCATGAGGCACAGGGTCAAGACTGATTTGCATATAGCTGTGTCTGAACTGGGGTGGCGAAGTGAGCTAAAGAACGATGATGGATTCAACCCAGATCTGTGACTGGGGGTGAGTGTCTGAAAAGTTTCAGCGCTCCGTCCATCATCTCCTTGTGTTTGCTTTGTTCGCCCTAAGTTGGCAGGGTATGCCCAGACGTGGGTCCCTTGCTCACTTTGCCACTGGATTCAAGCTAGCCTGGCTGATGAGGGCTGTTAGCCCGAAACCGGTCCCAGGATGCTTGTTTCCTGTCCAGGGAAGACATGGCTTGGCAGTTCGGGCTGGACTGTTCCCATGAGGCACAGGGTCAAGACTGATTTGCATATAGCTGTGTCTGAACTGGGGTGGCGAAGTGAGCTAAAGAACGATGATGGATTCAACCCAGATCTGTGACTGGGGGTGAGTGTCTGAAAAGTTTCAGCGCTCCGTCCATCATCTCCTTGTGTTTGCTTTGTTCGCCCTAAGTTGGCAGGGTATGCCCAGACGTGGGTCCCTTGCTCACTTTGCCACTGGATTCAAGCTAGCCTGGCTGATGAGGGCTGTTAGCCCGAAACCGGTCCCAGGATGCTTGTTTCCTGTCCAGGGAAGACATGGCTTGGCAGTTCGGGCTGGACTGTTCCCATGAGGCACAGGGTCAAGACTGATTTGCATATAGCTGTGTCTGAACTGGGGTGGCGAAGTGAGCTAAAGAACGATGATGGATTCAACCCAGATCTGTGACTGGGGGTGAGTGTCTGAAAAGTTTCAGCGCTCCGTCCATCATCTCCTTGTGTTTGCTTTGTTCGCCCTAAGTTGGCAGGGTATGCCCAGACGTGGGTCCCTTGCTCACTTTGCCACTGGATTCAAGCTAGCCTGGCTGATGAGGGCTGTTAGCCCGAAACCGGTCCCAGGATGCTTGTTTCCTGTCCAGGGAAGACATGGCTTGGCAGTTCGGGCTGGACTGTTCCCATGAGGCACAGGGTCAAGACTGATTTGCATATAGCTGTGTCTGAACTGGGGTGGCGAAGTGAGCTAAAGAACGATGATGGATTCAACCCAGATCTGTGACTGGGGGTGAGTGTCTGAAAAGTTTCAGCGCTCCGTCCATCATCTCCTTGTGTTTGCTTTGTTCGCCCTAAGTTGGCAGGGTATGCCCAGACGTGGGTCCCTTGCTCACTTTGCCACTGGATTCAAGCTAGCCTGGCTGATGAGGGCTGTTAGCCCGAAACCGGTCCCAGGATGCTTGTTTCCTGTCCAGGGAAGACATGGCTTGGCAGTTCGGGCTGGACTGTTCCCATGAGGCACAGGGTCAAGACTGATTTGCATATAGCTGTGTCTGAACTGGGGTGGCGAAGTGAGCTAAAGAACGATGATGGATTCAACCCAGATCTGTGACTGGGGGTGAGTGTCTGAAAAGTTTCAGCGCTCCGTCCATCATCTCCTTGTGTTTGCTTTGTTCGCCCTAAGTTGGCAGGGTATGCCCAGACGTGGGTCCCTTGCTCACTTTGCCACTGGATTCAAGCTAGCCTGGCTGATGAGGGCTGTTAGCCCGAAACCGGTCCCAGGATGCTTGTTTCCTGTCCAGGGAAGACATGGCTTGGCAGTTCGGGCTGGACTGTTCCCATGAGGCACAGGGTCAAGACTGATTTGCATATAGCTGTGTCTGAACTGGGGTGGCGAAGTGAGCTAAAGAACGATGATGGATTCAACCCAGATCTGTGACTGGGGGTGAGTGTCTGAAAAGTTTCAGCGCTCCGTCCATCATCTCCTTGTGTTTGCTTTGTTCGCCCTAAGTTGGCAGGGTATGCCCAGACGTGGGTCCCTTGCTCACTTTGCCACTGGATTCAAGCTAGCCTGGCTGATGAGGGCTGTTAGCCCGAAACCGGTCCCAGGATGCTTGTTTCCTGTCCAGGGAAGACATGGCTTGGCAGTTCGGGCTGGACTGTTCCCATGAGGCACAGGGTCAAGACTGATTTGCATATAGCTGTGTCTGAACTGGGGTGGCGAAGTGAGCTAAAGAACGATGATGGATTCAACCCAGATCTGTGACTGGGGGTGAGTGTCTGAAAAGTTTCAGCGCTCCGTCCATCATCTCCTTGTGTTTGCTTTGTTCGCCCTAAGTTGGCAGGGTATGCCCAGACGTGGGTCCCTTGCTCACTTTGCCACTGGATTCAAGCTAGCCTGGCTGATGAGGGCTGTTAGCCCGAAACCGGTCCCAGGATGCTTGTTTCCTGTCCAGGGAAGACATGGCTTGGCAGTTCGGGCTGGACTGTTCCCATGAGGCACAGGGTCAAGACTGATTTGCATATAGCTGTGTCTGAACTGGGGTGGCGAAGTGAGCTAAAGAACGATGATGGATTCAACCCAGATCTGTGACTGGGGGTGAGTGTCTGAAAAGTTTCAGCGCTCCGTCCATCATCTCCTTGTGTTTGCTTTGTTCGCCCTAAGTTGGCAGGGTATGCCCAGACGTGGGTCCCTTGCTCACTTTGCCACTGGATTCAAGCTAGCCTGGCTGATGAGGGCTGTTAGCCCGAAACCGGTCCCAGGATGCTTGTTTCCTGTCCAGGGAAGACATGGCTTGGCAGTTCGGGCTGGACTGTTCCCATGAGGCACAGGGTCAAGACTGATTTGCATATAGCTGTGTCTGAACTGGGGTGGCGAAGTGAGCTAAAGAACGATGATGGATTCAACCCAGATCTGTGACTGGGGGTGAGTGTCTGAAAAGTTTCAGCGCTCCGTCCATCATCTCCTTGTGTTTGCTTTGTTCGCCCTAAGTTGGCAGGGTATGCCCAGACGTGGGTCCCTTGCTCACTTTGCCACTGGATTCAAGCTAGCCTGGCTGATGAGGGCTGTTAGCCCGAAACCGGTCCCAGGATGCTTGTTTCCTGTCCAGGGAAGACATGGCTTGGCAGTTCGGGCTGGACTGTTCCCATGAGGCACAGGGTCAAGACTGATTTGCATATAGCTGTGTCTGAACTGGGGTGGCGAAGTGAGCTAAAGAACGATGATGGATTCAACCCAGATCTGTGACTGGGGGTGAGTGTCTGAAAAGTTTCAGCGCTCCGTCCATCATCTCCTTGTGTTTGCTTTGTTCGCCCTAAGTTGGCAGGGTATGCCCAGACGTGGGTCCCTTGCTCACTTTGCCACTGGATTCAAGCTAGCCTGGCTGATGAGGGCTGTTAGCCCGAAACCGGTCCCAGGATGCTTGTTTCCTGTCCAGGGAAGACATGGCTTGGCAGTTCGGGCTGGACTGTTCCCATGAGGCACAGGGTCAAGACTGATTTGCATATAGCTGTGTCTGAACTGGGGTGGCGAAGTGAGCTAAAGAACGATGATGGATTCAACCCAGATCTGTGACTGGGGGTGAGTGTCTGAAAAGTTTCAGCGCTCCGTCCATCATCTCCTTGTGTTTGCTTTGTTCGCCCTAAGTTGGCAGGGTATGCCCAGACGTGGGTCCCTTGCTCACTTTGCCACTGGATTCAAGCTAGCCTGGCTGATGAGGGCTGTTAGCCCGAAACCGGTCCCAGGATGCTTGTTTCCTGTCCAGGGAAGACATGGCTTGGCAGTTCGGGCTGGACTGTTCCCATGAGGCACAGGGTCAAGACTGATTTGCATATAGCTGTGTCTGAACTGGGGTGGCGAAGTGAGCTAAAGAACGATGATGGATTCAACCCAGATCTGTGACTGGGGGTGAGTGTCTGAAAAGTTTCAGCGCTCCGTCCATCATCTCCTTGTGTTTGCTTTGTTCGCCCTAAGTTGGCAGGGTATGCCCAGACGTGGGTCCCTTGCTCACTTTGCCACTGGATTCAAGCTAGCCTGGCTGATGAGGGCTGTTAGCCCGAAACCGGTCCCAGGATGCTTGTTTCCTGTCCAGGGAAGACATGGCTTGGCAGTTCGGGCTGGACTGTTCCCATGAGGCACAGGGTCAAGACTGATTTGCATATAGCTGTGTCTGAACTGGGGTGGCGAAGTGAGCTAAAGAACGATGATGGATTCAACCCAGATCTGTGACTGGGGGTGAGTGTCTGAAAAGTTTCAGCGCTCCGTCCATCATCTCCTTGTGTTTGCTTTGTTCGCCCTAAGTTGGCAGGGTATGCCCAGACGTGGGTCCCTTGCTCACTTTGCCACTGGATTCAAGCTAGCCTGGCTGATGAGGGCTGTTAGCCCGAAACCGGTCCCAGGATGCTTGTTTCCTGTCCAGGGAAGACATGGCTTGGCAGTTCGGGCTGGACTGTTCCCATGAGGCACAGGGTCAAGACTGATTTGCATATAGCTGTGTCTGAACTGGGGTGGCGAAGTGAGCTAAAGAACGATGATGGATTCAACCCAGATCTGTGACTGGGGGTGAGTGTCTGAAAAGTTTCAGCGCTCCGTCCATCATCTCCTTGTGTTTGCTTTGTTCGCCCTAAGTTGGCAGGGTATGCCCAGACGTGGGTCCCTTGCTCACTTTGCCACTGGATTCAAGCTAGCCTGGCTGATGAGGGCTGTTAGCCCGAAACCGGTCCCAGGATGCTTGTTTCCTGTCCAGGGAAGACATGGCTTGGCAGTTCGGGCTGGACTGTTCCCATGAGGCACAGGGTCAAGACTGATTTGCATATAGCTGTGTCTGAACTGGGGTGGCGAAGTGAGCTAAAGAACGATGATGGATTCAACCCAGATCTGTGACTGGGGGTGAGTGTCTGAAAAGTTTCAGCGCTCCGTCCATCATCTCCTTGTGTTTGCTTTGTTCGCCCTAAGTTGGCAGGGTATGCCCAGACGTGGGTCCCTTGCTCACTTTGCCACTGGATTCAAGCTAGCCTGGCTGATGAGGGCTGTTAGCCCGAAACCGGTCCCAGGATGCTTGTTTCCTGTCCAGGGAAGACATGGCTTGGCAGTTCGGGCTGGACTGTTCCCATGAGGCACAGGGTCAAGACTGATTTGCATATAGCTGTGTCTGAACTGGGGTGGCGAAGTGAGCTAAAGAACGATGATGGATTCAACCCAGATCTGTGACTGGGGGTGAGTGTCTGAAAAGTTTCAGCGCTCCGTCCATCATCTCCTTGTGTTTGCTTTGTTCGCCCTAAGTTGGCAGGGTATGCCCAGACGTGGGTCCCTTGCTCACTTTGCCACTGGATTCAAGCTAGCCTGGCTGATGAGGGCTGTTAGCCCGAAACCGGTCCCAGGATGCTTGTTTCCTGTCCAGGGAAGACATGGCTTGGCAGTTCGGGCTGGACTGTTCCCATGAGGCACAGGGTCAAGACTGATTTGCATATAGCTGTGTCTGAACTGGGGTGGCGAAGTGAGCTAAAGAACGATGATGGATTCAACCCAGATCTGTGACTGGGGGTGAGTGTCTGAAAAGTTTCAGCGCTCCGTCCATCATCTCCTTGTGTTTGCTTTGTTCGCCCTAAGTTGGCAGGGTATGCCCAGACGTGGGTCCCTTGCTCACTTTGCCACTGGATTCAAGCTAGCCTGGCTGATGAGGGCTGTTAGCCCGAAACCGGTCCCAGGATGCTTGTTTCCTGTCCAGGGAAGACATGGCTTGGCAGTTCGGGCTGGACTGTTCCCATGAGGCACAGGGTCAAGACTGATTTGCATATAGCTGTGTCTGAACTGGGGTGGCGAAGTGAGCTAAAGAACGATGATGGATTCAACCCAGATCTGTGACTGGGGGTGAGTGTCTGAAAAGTTTCAGCGCTCCGTCCATCATCTCCTTGTGTTTGCTTTGTTCGCCCTAAGTTGGCAGGGTATGCCCAGACGTGGGTCCCTTGCTCACTTTGCCACTGGATTCAAGCTAGCCTGGCTGATGAGGGCTGTTAGCCCGAAACCGGTCCCAGGATGCTTGTTTCCTGTCCAGGGAAGACATGGCTTGGCAGTTCGGGCTGGACTGTTCCCATGAGGCACAGGGTCAAGACTGATTTGCATATAGCTGTGTCTGAACTGGGGTGGCGAAGTGAGCTAAAGAACGATGATGGATTCAACCCAGATCTGTGACTGGGGGTGAGTGTCTGAAAAGTTTCAGCGCTCCGTCCATCATCTCCTTGTGTTTGCTTTGTTCGCCCTAAGTTGGCAGGGTATGCCCAGACGTGGGTCCCTTGCTCACTTTGCCACTGGATTCAAGCTAGCCTGGCTGATGAGGGCTGTTAGCCCGAAACCGGTCCCAGGATGCTTGTTTCCTGTCCAGGGAAGACATGGCTTGGCAGTTCGGGCTGGACTGTTCCCATGAGGCACAGGGTCAAGACTGATTTGCATATAGCTGTGTCTGAACTGGGGTGGCGAAGTGAGCTAAAGAACGATGATGGATTCAACCCAGATCTGTGACTGGGGGTGAGTGTCTGAAAAGTTTCAGCGCTCCGTCCATCATCTCCTTGTGTTTGCTTTGTTCGCCCTAAGTTGGCAGGGTATGCCCAGACGTGGGTCCCTTGCTCACTTTGCCACTGGATTCAAGCTAGCCTGGCTGATGAGGGCTGTTAGCCCGAAACCGGTCCCAGGATGCTTGTTTCCTGTCCAGGGAAGACATGGCTTGGCAGTTCGGGCTGGACTGTTCCCATGAGGCACAGGGTCAAGACTGATTTGCATATAGCTGTGTCTGAACTGGGGTGGCGAAGTGAGCTAAAGAACGATGATGGATTCAACCCAGATCTGTGACTGGGGGTGAGTGTCTGAAAAGTTTCAGCGCTCCGTCCATCATCTCCTTGTGTTTGCTTTGTTCGCCCTAAGTTGGCAGGGTATGCCCAGACGTGGGTCCCTTGCTCACTTTGCCACTGGATTCAAGCTAGCCTGGCTGATGAGGGCTGTTAGCCCGAAACCGGTCCCAGGATGCTTGTTTCCTGTCCAGGGAAGACATGGCTTGGCAGTTCGGGCTGGACTGTTCCCATGAGGCACAGGGTCAAGACTGATTTGCATATAGCTGTGTCTGAACTGGGGTGGCGAAGTGAGCTAAAGAACGATGATGGATTCAACCCAGATCTGTGACTGGGGGTGAGTGTCTGAAAAGTTTCAGCGCTCCGTCCATCATCTCCTTGTGTTTGCTTTGTTCGCCCTAAGTTGGCAGGGTATGCCCAGACGTGGGTCCCTTGCTCACTTTGCCACTGGATTCAAGCTAGCCTGGCTGATGAGGGCTGTTAGCCCGAAACCGGTCCCAGGATGCTTGTTTCCTGTCCAGGGAAGACATGGCTTGGCAGTTCGGGCTGGACTGTTCCCATGAGGCACAGGGTCAAGACTGATTTGCATATAGCTGTGTCTGAACTGGGGTGGCGAAGTGAGCTAAAGAACGATGATGGATTCAACCCAGATCTGTGACTGGGGGTGAGTGTCTGAAAAGTTTCAGCGCTCCGTCCATCATCTCCTTGTGTTTGCTTTGTTCGCCCTAAGTTGGCAGGGTATGCCCAGACGTGGGTCCCTTGCTCACTTTGCCACTGGATTCAAGCTAGCCTGGCTGATGAGGGCTGTTAGCCCGAAACCGGTCCCAGGATGCTTGTTTCCTGTCCAGGGAAGACATGGCTTGGCAGTTCGGGCTGGACTGTTCCCATGAGGCACAGGGTCAAGACTGATTTGCATATAGCTGTGTCTGAACTGGGGTGGCGAAGTGAGCTAAAGAACGATGATGGATTCAACCCAGATCTGTGACTGGGGGTGAGTGTCTGAAAAGTTTCAGCGCTCCGTCCATCATCTCCTTGTGTTTGCTTTGTTCGCCCTAAGTTGGCAGGGTATGCCCAGACGTGGGTCCCTTGCTCACTTTGCCACTGGATTCAAGCTAGCCTGGCTGATGAGGGCTGTTAGCCCGAAACCGGTCCCAGGATGCTTGTTTCCTGTCCAGGGAAGACATGGCTTGGCAGTTCGGGCTGGACTGTTCCCATGAGGCACAGGGTCAAGACTGATTTGCATATAGCTGTGTCTGAACTGGGGTGGCGAAGTGAGCTAAAGAACGATGATGGATTCAACCCAGATCTGTGACTGGGGGTGAGTGTCTGAAAAGTTTCAGCGCTCCGTCCATCATCTCCTTGTGTTTGCTTTGTTCGCCCTAAGTTGGCAGGGTATGCCCAGACGTGGGTCCCTTGCTCACTTTGCCACTGGATTCAAGCTAGCCTGGCTGATGAGGGCTGTTAGCCCGAAACCGGTCCCAGGATGCTTGTTTCCTGTCCAGGGAAGACATGGCTTGGCAGTTCGGGCTGGACTGTTCCCATGAGGCACAGGGTCAAGACTGATTTGCATATAGCTGTGTCTGAACTGGGGTGGCGAAGTGAGCTAAAGAACGATGATGGATTCAACCCAGATCTGTGACTGGGGGTGAGTGTCTGAAAAGTTTCAGCGCTCCGTCCATCATCTCCTTGTGTTTGCTTTGTTCGCCCTAAGTTGGCAGGGTATGCCCAGACGTGGGTCCCTTGCTCACTTTGCCACTGGATTCAAGCTAGCCTGGCTGATGAGGGCTGTTAGCCCGAAACCGGTCCCAGGATGCTTGTTTCCTGTCCAGGGAAGACATGGCTTGGCAGTTCGGGCTGGACTGTTCCCATGAGGCACAGGGTCAAGACTGATTTGCATATAGCTGTGTCTGAACTGGGGTGGCGAAGTGAGCTAAAGAACGATGATGGATTCAACCCAGATCTGTGACTGGGGGTGAGTGTCTGAAAAGTTTCAGCGCTCCGTCCATCATCTCCTTGTGTTTGCTTTGTTCGCCCTAAGTTGGCAGGGTATGCCCAGACGTGGGTCCCTTGCTCACTTTGCCACTGGATTCAAGCTAGCCTGGCTGATGAGGGCTGTTAGCCCGAAACCGGTCCCAGGATGCTTGTTTCCTGTCCAGGGAAGACATGGCTTGGCAGTTCGGGCTGGACTGTTCCCATGAGGCACAGGGTCAAGACTGATTTGCATATAGCTGTGTCTGAACTGGGGTGGCGAAGTGAGCTAAAGAACGATGATGGATTCAACCCAGATCTGTGACTGGGGGTGAGTGTCTGAAAAGTTTCAGCGCTCCGTCCATCATCTCCTTGTGTTTGCTTTGTTCGCCCTAAGTTGGCAGGGTATGCCCAGACGTGGGTCCCTTGCTCACTTTGCCACTGGATTCAAGCTAGCCTGGCTGATGAGGGCTGTTAGCCCGAAACCGGTCCCAGGATGCTTGTTTCCTGTCCAGGGAAGACATGGCTTGGCAGTTCGGGCTGGACTGTTCCCATGAGGCACAGGGTCAAGACTGATTTGCATATAGCTGTGTCTGAACTGGGGTGGCGAAGTGAGCTAAAGAACGATGATGGATTCAACCCAGATCTGTGACTGGGGGTGAGTGTCTGAAAAGTTTCAGCGCTCCGTCCATCATCTCCTTGTGTTTGCTTTGTTCGCCCTAAGTTGGCAGGGTATGCCCAGACGTGGGTCCCTTGCTCACTTTGCCACTGGATTCAAGCTAGCCTGGCTGATGAGGGCTGTTAGCCCGAAACCGGTCCCAGGATGCTTGTTTCCTGTCCAGGGAAGACATGGCTTGGCAGTTCGGGCTGGACTGTTCCCATGAGGCACAGGGTCAAGACTGATTTGCATATAGCTGTGTCTGAACTGGGGTGGCGAAGTGAGCTAAAGAACGATGATGGATTCAACCCAGATCTGTGACTGGGGGTGAGTGTCTGAAAAGTTTCAGCGCTCCGTCCATCATCTCCTTGTGTTTGCTTTGTTCGCCCTAAGTTGGCAGGGTATGCCCAGACGTGGGTCCCTTGCTCACTTTGCCACTGGATTCAAGCTAGCCTGGCTGATGAGGGCTGTTAGCCCGAAACCGGTCCCAGGATGCTTGTTTCCTGTCCAGGGAAGACATGGCTTGGCAGTTCGGGCTGGACTGTTCCCATGAGGCACAGGGTCAAGACTGATTTGCATATAGCTGTGTCTGAACTGGGGTGGCGAAGTGAGCTAAAGAACGATGATGGATTCAACCCAGATCTGTGACTGGGGGTGAGTGTCTGAAAAGTTTCAGCGCTCCGTCCATCATCTCCTTGTGTTTGCTTTGTTCGCCCTAAGTTGGCAGGGTATGCCCAGACGTGGGTCCCTTGCTCACTTTGCCACTGGATTCAAGCTAGCCTGGCTGATGAGGGCTGTTAGCCCGAAACCGGTCCCAGGATGCTTGTTTCCTGTCCAGGGAAGACATGGCTTGGCAGTTCGGGCTGGACTGTTCCCATGAGGCACAGGGTCAAGACTGATTTGCATATAGCTGTGTCTGAACTGGGGTGGCGAAGTGAGCTAAAGAACGATGATGGATTCAACCCAGATCTGTGACTGGGGGTGAGTGTCTGAAAAGTTTCAGCGCTCCGTCCATCATCTCCTTGTGTTTGCTTTGTTCGCCCTAAGTTGGCAGGGTATGCCCAGACGTGGGTCCCTTGCTCACTTTGCCACTGGATTCAAGCTAGCCTGGCTGATGAGGGCTGTTAGCCCGAAACCGGTCCCAGGATGCTTGTTTCCTGTCCAGGGAAGACATGGCTTGGCAGTTCGGGCTGGACTGTTCCCATGAGGCACAGGGTCAAGACTGATTTGCATATAGCTGTGTCTGAACTGGGGTGGCGAAGTGAGCTAAAGAACGATGATGGATTCAACCCAGATCTGTGACTGGGGGTGAGTGTCTGAAAAGTTTCAGCGCTCCGTCCATCATCTCCTTGTGTTTGCTTTGTTCGCCCTAAGTTGGCAGGGTATGCCCAGACGTGGGTCCCTTGCTCACTTTGCCACTGGATTCAAGCTAGCCTGGCTGATGAGGGCTGTTAGCCCGAAACCGGTCCCAGGATGCTTGTTTCCTGTCCAGGGAAGACATGGCTTGGCAGTTCGGGCTGGACTGTTCCCATGAGGCACAGGGTCAAGACTGATTTGCATATAGCTGTGTCTGAACTGGGGTGGCGAAGTGAGCTAAAGAACGATGATGGATTCAACCCAGATCTGTGACTGGGGGTGAGTGTCTGAAAAGTTTCAGCGCTCCGTCCATCATCTCCTTGTGTTTGCTTTGTTCGCCCTAAGTTGGCAGGGTATGCCCAGACGTGGGTCCCTTGCTCACTTTGCCACTGGATTCAAGCTAGCCTGGCTGATGAGGGCTGTTAGCCCGAAACCGGTCCCAGGATGCTTGTTTCCTGTCCAGGGAAGACATGGCTTGGCAGTTCGGGCTGGACTGTTCCCATGAGGCACAGGGTCAAGACTGATTTGCATATAGCTGTGTCTGAACTGGGGTGGCGAAGTGAGCTAAAGAACGATGATGGATTCAACCCAGATCTGTGACTGGGGGTGAGTGTCTGAAAAGTTTCAGCGCTCCGTCCATCATCTCCTTGTGTTTGCTTTGTTCGCCCTAAGTTGGCAGGGTATGCCCAGACGTGGGTCCCTTGCTCACTTTGCCACTGGATTCAAGCTAGCCTGGCTGATGAGGGCTGTTAGCCCGAAACCGGTCCCAGGATGCTTGTTTCCTGTCCAGGGAAGACATGGCTTGGCAGTTCGGGCTGGACTGTTCCCATGAGGCACAGGGTCAAGACTGATTTGCATATAGCTGTGTCTGAACTGGGGTGGCGAAGTGAGCTAAAGAACGATGATGGATTCAACCCAGATCTGTGACTGGGGGTGAGTGTCTGAAAAGTTTCAGCGCTCCGTCCATCATCTCCTTGTGTTTGCTTTGTTCGCCCTAAGTTGGCAGGGTATGCCCAGACGTGGGTCCCTTGCTCACTTTGCCACTGGATTCAAGCTAGCCTGGCTGATGAGGGCTGTTAGCCCGAAACCGGTCCCAGGATGCTTGTTTCCTGTCCAGGGAAGACATGGCTTGGCAGTTCGGGCTGGACTGTTCCCATGAGGCACAGGGTCAAGACTGATTTGCATATAGCTGTGTCTGAACTGGGGTGGCGAAGTGAGCTAAAGAACGATGATGGATTCAACCCAGATCTGTGACTGGGGGTGAGTGTCTGAAAAGTTTCAGCGCTCCGTCCATCATCTCCTTGTGTTTGCTTTGTTCGCCCTAAGTTGGCAGGGTATGCCCAGACGTGGGTCCCTTGCTCACTTTGCCACTGGATTCAAGCTAGCCTGGCTGATGAGGGCTGTTAGCCCGAAACCGGTCCCAGGATGCTTGTTTCCTGTCCAGGGAAGACATGGCTTGGCAGTTCGGGCTGGACTGTTCCCATGAGGCACAGGGTCAAGACTGATTTGCATATAGCTGTGTCTGAACTGGGGTGGCGAAGTGAGCTAAAGAACGATGATGGATTCAACCCAGATCTGTGACTGGGGGTGAGTGTCTGAAAAGTTTCAGCGCTCCGTCCATCATCTCCTTGTGTTTGCTTTGTTCGCCCTAAGTTGGCAGGGTATGCCCAGACGTGGGTCCCTTGCTCACTTTGCCACTGGATTCAAGCTAGCCTGGCTGATGAGGGCTGTTAGCCCGAAACCGGTCCCAGGATGCTTGTTTCCTGTCCAGGGAAGACATGGCTTGGCAGTTCGGGCTGGACTGTTCCCATGAGGCACAGGGTCAAGACTGATTTGCATATAGCTGTGTCTGAACTGGGGTGGCGAAGTGAGCTAAAGAACGATGATGGATTCAACCCAGATCTGTGACTGGGGGTGAGTGTCTGAAAAGTTTCAGCGCTCCGTCCATCATCTCCTTGTGTTTGCTTTGTTCGCCCTAAGTTGGCAGGGTATGCCCAGACGTGGGTCCCTTGCTCACTTTGCCACTGGATTCAAGCTAGCCTGGCTGATGAGGGCTGTTAGCCCGAAACCGGTCCCAGGATGCTTGTTTCCTGTCCAGGGAAGACATGGCTTGGCAGTTCGGGCTGGACTGTTCCCATGAGGCACAGGGTCAAGACTGATTTGCATATAGCTGTGTCTGAACTGGGGTGGCGAAGTGAGCTAAAGAACGATGATGGATTCAACCCAGATCTGTGACTGGGGGTGAGTGTCTGAAAAGTTTCAGCGCTCCGTCCATCATCTCCTTGTGTTTGCTTTGTTCGCCCTAAGTTGGCAGGGTATGCCCAGACGTGGGTCCCTTGCTCACTTTGCCACTGGATTCAAGCTAGCCTGGCTGATGAGGGCTGTTAGCCCGAAACCGGTCCCAGGATGCTTGTTTCCTGTCCAGGGAAGACATGGCTTGGCAGTTCGGGCTGGACTGTTCCCATGAGGCACAGGGTCAAGACTGATTTGCATATAGCTGTGTCTGAACTGGGGTGGCGAAGTGAGCTAAAGAACGATGATGGATTCAACCCAGATCTGTGACTGGGGGTGAGTGTCTGAAAAGTTTCAGCGCTCCGTCCATCATCTCCTTGTGTTTGCTTTGTTCGCCCTAAGTTGGCAGGGTATGCCCAGACGTGGGTCCCTTGCTCACTTTGCCACTGGATTCAAGCTAGCCTGGCTGATGAGGGCTGTTAGCCCGAAACCGGTCCCAGGATGCTTGTTTCCTGTCCAGGGAAGACATGGCTTGGCAGTTCGGGCTGGACTGTTCCCATGAGGCACAGGGTCAAGACTGATTTGCATATAGCTGTGTCTGAACTGGGGTGGCGAAGTGAGCTAAAGAACGATGATGGATTCAACCCAGATCTGTGACTGGGGGTGAGTGTCTGAAAAGTTTCAGCGCTCCGTCCATCATCTCCTTGTGTTTGCTTTGTTCGCCCTAAGTTGGCAGGGTATGCCCAGACGTGGGTCCCTTGCTCACTTTGCCACTGGATTCAAGCTAGCCTGGCTGATGAGGGCTGTTAGCCCGAAACCGGTCCCAGGATGCTTGTTTCCTGTCCAGGGAAGACATGGCTTGGCAGTTCGGGCTGGACTGTTCCCATGAGGCACAGGGTCAAGACTGATTTGCATATAGCTGTGTCTGAACTGGGGTGGCGAAGTGAGCTAAAGAACGATGATGGATTCAACCCAGATCTGTGACTGGGGGTGAGTGTCTGAAAAGTTTCAGCGCTCCGTCCATCATCTCCTTGTGTTTGCTTTGTTCGCCCTAAGTTGGCAGGGTATGCCCAGACGTGGGTCCCTTGCTCACTTTGCCACTGGATTCAAGCTAGCCTGGCTGATGAGGGCTGTTAGCCCGAAACCGGTCCCAGGATGCTTGTTTCCTGTCCAGGGAAGACATGGCTTGGCAGTTCGGGCTGGACTGTTCCCATGAGGCACAGGGTCAAGACTGATTTGCATATAGCTGTGTCTGAACTGGGGTGGCGAAGTGAGCTAAAGAACGATGATGGATTCAACCCAGATCTGTGACTGGGGGTGAGTGTCTGAAAAGTTTCAGCGCTCCGTCCATCATCTCCTTGTGTTTGCTTTGTTCGCCCTAAGTTGGCAGGGTATGCCCAGACGTGGGTCCCTTGCTCACTTTGCCACTGGATTCAAGCTAGCCTGGCTGATGAGGGCTGTTAGCCCGAAACCGGTCCCAGGATGCTTGTTTCCTGTCCAGGGAAGACATGGCTTGGCAGTTCGGGCTGGACTGTTCCCATGAGGCACAGGGTCAAGACTGATTTGCATATAGCTGTGTCTGAACTGGGGTGGCGAAGTGAGCTAAAGAACGATGATGGATTCAACCCAGATCTGTGACTGGGGGTGAGTGTCTGAAAAGTTTCAGCGCTCCGTCCATCATCTCCTTGTGTTTGCTTTGTTCGCCCTAAGTTGGCAGGGTATGCCCAGACGTGGGTCCCTTGCTCACTTTGCCACTGGATTCAAGCTAGCCTGGCTGATGAGGGCTGTTAGCCCGAAACCGGTCCCAGGATGCTTGTTTCCTGTCCAGGGAAGACATGGCTTGGCAGTTCGGGCTGGACTGTTCCCATGAGGCACAGGGTCAAGACTGATTTGCATATAGCTGTGTCTGAACTGGGGTGGCGAAGTGAGCTAAAGAACGATGATGGATTCAACCCAGATCTGTGACTGGGGGTGAGTGTCTGAAAAGTTTCAGCGCTCCGTCCATCATCTCCTTGTGTTTGCTTTGTTCGCCCTAAGTTGGCAGGGTATGCCCAGACGTGGGTCCCTTGCTCACTTTGCCACTGGATTCAAGCTAGCCTGGCTGATGAGGGCTGTTAGCCCGAAACCGGTCCCAGGATGCTTGTTTCCTGTCCAGGGAAGACATGGCTTGGCAGTTCGGGCTGGACTGTTCCCATGAGGCACAGGGTCAAGACTGATTTGCATATAGCTGTGTCTGAACTGGGGTGGCGAAGTGAGCTAAAGAACGATGATGGATTCAACCCAGATCTGTGACTGGGGGTGAGTGTCTGAAAAGTTTCAGCGCTCCGTCCATCATCTCCTTGTGTTTGCTTTGTTCGCCCTAAGTTGGCAGGGTATGCCCAGACGTGGGTCCCTTGCTCACTTTGCCACTGGATTCAAGCTAGCCTGGCTGATGAGGGCTGTTAGCCCGAAACCGGTCCCAGGATGCTTGTTTCCTGTCCAGGGAAGACATGGCTTGGCAGTTCGGGCTGGACTGTTCCCATGAGGCACAGGGTCAAGACTGATTTGCATATAGCTGTGTCTGAACTGGGGTGGCGAAGTGAGCTAAAGAACGATGATGGATTCAACCCAGATCTGTGACTGGGGGTGAGTGTCTGAAAAGTTTCAGCGCTCCGTCCATCATCTCCTTGTGTTTGCTTTGTTCGCCCTAAGTTGGCAGGGTATGCCCAGACGTGGGTCCCTTGCTCACTTTGCCACTGGATTCAAGCTAGCCTGGCTGATGAGGGCTGTTAGCCCGAAACCGGTCCCAGGATGCTTGTTTCCTGTCCAGGGAAGACATGGCTTGGCAGTTCGGGCTGGACTGTTCCCATGAGGCACAGGGTCAAGACTGATTTGCATATAGCTGTGTCTGAACTGGGGTGGCGAAGTGAGCTAAAGAACGATGATGGATTCAACCCAGATCTGTGACTGGGGGTGAGTGTCTGAAAAGTTTCAGCGCTCCGTCCATCATCTCCTTGTGTTTGCTTTGTTCGCCCTAAGTTGGCAGGGTATGCCCAGACGTGGGTCCCTTGCTCACTTTGCCACTGGATTCAAGCTAGCCTGGCTGATGAGGGCTGTTAGCCCGAAACCGGTCCCAGGATGCTTGTTTCCTGTCCAGGGAAGACATGGCTTGGCAGTTCGGGCTGGACTGTTCCCATGAGGCACAGGGTCAAGACTGATTTGCATATAGCTGTGTCTGAACTGGGGTGGCGAAGTGAGCTAAAGAACGATGATGGATTCAACCCAGATCTGTGACTGGGGGTGAGTGTCTGAAAAGTTTCAGCGCTCCGTCCATCATCTCCTTGTGTTTGCTTTGTTCGCCCTAAGTTGGCAGGGTATGCCCAGACGTGGGTCCCTTGCTCACTTTGCCACTGGATTCAAGCTAGCCTGGCTGATGAGGGCTGTTAGCCCGAAACCGGTCCCAGGATGCTTGTTTCCTGTCCAGGGAAGACATGGCTTGGCAGTTCGGGCTGGACTGTTCCCATGAGGCACAGGGTCAAGACTGATTTGCATATAGCTGTGTCTGAACTGGGGTGGCGAAGTGAGCTAAAGAACGATGATGGATTCAACCCAGATCTGTGACTGGGGGTGAGTGTCTGAAAAGTTTCAGCGCTCCGTCCATCATCTCCTTGTGTTTGCTTTGTTCGCCCTAAGTTGGCAGGGTATGCCCAGACGTGGGTCCCTTGCTCACTTTGCCACTGGATTCAAGCTAGCCTGGCTGATGAGGGCTGTTAGCCCGAAACCGGTCCCAGGATGCTTGTTTCCTGTCCAGGGAAGACATGGCTTGGCAGTTCGGGCTGGACTGTTCCCATGAGGCACAGGGTCAAGACTGATTTGCATATAGCTGTGTCTGAACTGGGGTGGCGAAGTGAGCTAAAGAACGATGATGGATTCAACCCAGATCTGTGACTGGGGGTGAGTGTCTGAAAAGTTTCAGCGCTCCGTCCATCATCTCCTTGTGTTTGCTTTGTTCGCCCTAAGTTGGCAGGGTATGCCCAGACGTGGGTCCCTTGCTCACTTTGCCACTGGATTCAAGCTAGCCTGGCTGATGAGGGCTGTTAGCCCGAAACCGGTCCCAGGATGCTTGTTTCCTGTCCAGGGAAGACATGGCTTGGCAGTTCGGGCTGGACTGTTCCCATGAGGCACAGGGTCAAGACTGATTTGCATATAGCTGTGTCTGAACTGGGGTGGCGAAGTGAGCTAAAGAACGATGATGGATTCAACCCAGATCTGTGACTGGGGGTGAGTGTCTGAAAAGTTTCAGCGCTCCGTCCATCATCTCCTTGTGTTTGCTTTGTTCGCCCTAAGTTGGCAGGGTATGCCCAGACGTGGGTCCCTTGCTCACTTTGCCACTGGATTCAAGCTAGCCTGGCTGATGAGGGCTGTTAGCCCGAAACCGGTCCCAGGATGCTTGTTTCCTGTCCAGGGAAGACATGGCTTGGCAGTTCGGGCTGGACTGTTCCCATGAGGCACAGGGTCAAGACTGATTTGCATATAGCTGTGTCTGAACTGGGGTGGCGAAGTGAGCTAAAGAACGATGATGGATTCAACCCAGATCTGTGACTGGGGGTGAGTGTCTGAAAAGTTTCAGCGCTCCGTCCATCATCTCCTTGTGTTTGCTTTGTTCGCCCTAAGTTGGCAGGGTATGCCCAGACGTGGGTCCCTTGCTCACTTTGCCACTGGATTCAAGCTAGCCTGGCTGATGAGGGCTGTTAGCCCGAAACCGGTCCCAGGATGCTTGTTTCCTGTCCAGGGAAGACATGGCTTGGCAGTTCGGGCTGGACTGTTCCCATGAGGCACAGGGTCAAGACTGATTTGCATATAGCTGTGTCTGAACTGGGGTGGCGAAGTGAGCTAAAGAACGATGATGGATTCAACCCAGATCTGTGACTGGGGGTGAGTGTCTGAAAAGTTTCAGCGCTCCGTCCATCATCTCCTTGTGTTTGCTTTGTTCGCCCTAAGTTGGCAGGGTATGCCCAGACGTGGGTCCCTTGCTCACTTTGCCACTGGATTCAAGCTAGCCTGGCTGATGAGGGCTGTTAGCCCGAAACCGGTCCCAGGATGCTTGTTTCCTGTCCAGGGAAGACATGGCTTGGCAGTTCGGGCTGGACTGTTCCCATGAGGCACAGGGTCAAGACTGATTTGCATATAGCTGTGTCTGAACTGGGGTGGCGAAGTGAGCTAAAGAACGATGATGGATTCAACCCAGATCTGTGACTGGGGGTGAGTGTCTGAAAAGTTTCAGCGCTCCGTCCATCATCTCCTTGTGTTTGCTTTGTTCGCCCTAAGTTGGCAGGGTATGCCCAGACGTGGGTCCCTTGCTCACTTTGCCACTGGATTCAAGCTAGCCTGGCTGATGAGGGCTGTTAGCCCGAAACCGGTCCCAGGATGCTTGTTTCCTGTCCAGGGAAGACATGGCTTGGCAGTTCGGGCTGGACTGTTCCCATGAGGCACAGGGTCAAGACTGATTTGCATATAGCTGTGTCTGAACTGGGGTGGCGAAGTGAGCTAAAGAACGATGATGGATTCAACCCAGATCTGTGACTGGGGGTGAGTGTCTGAAAAGTTTCAGCGCTCCGTCCATCATCTCCTTGTGTTTGCTTTGTTCGCCCTAAGTTGGCAGGGTATGCCCAGACGTGGGTCCCTTGCTCACTTTGCCACTGGATTCAAGCTAGCCTGGCTGATGAGGGCTGTTAGCCCGAAACCGGTCCCAGGATGCTTGTTTCCTGTCCAGGGAAGACATGGCTTGGCAGTTCGGGCTGGACTGTTCCCATGAGGCACAGGGTCAAGACTGATTTGCATATAGCTGTGTCTGAACTGGGGTGGCGAAGTGAGCTAAAGAACGATGATGGATTCAACCCAGATCTGTGACTGGGGGTGAGTGTCTGAAAAGTTTCAGCGCTCCGTCCATCATCTCCTTGTGTTTGCTTTGTTCGCCCTAAGTTGGCAGGGTATGCCCAGACGTGGGTCCCTTGCTCACTTTGCCACTGGATTCAAGCTAGCCTGGCTGATGAGGGCTGTTAGCCCGAAACCGGTCCCAGGATGCTTGTTTCCTGTCCAGGGAAGACATGGCTTGGCAGTTCGGGCTGGACTGTTCCCATGAGGCACAGGGTCAAGACTGATTTGCATATAGCTGTGTCTGAACTGGGGTGGCGAAGTGAGCTAAAGAACGATGATGGATTCAACCCAGATCTGTGACTGGGGGTGAGTGTCTGAAAAGTTTCAGCGCTCCGTCCATCATCTCCTTGTGTTTGCTTTGTTCGCCCTAAGTTGGCAGGGTATGCCCAGACGTGGGTCCCTTGCTCACTTTGCCACTGGATTCAAGCTAGCCTGGCTGATGAGGGCTGTTAGCCCGAAACCGGTCCCAGGATGCTTGTTTCCTGTCCAGGGAAGACATGGCTTGGCAGTTCGGGCTGGACTGTTCCCATGAGGCACAGGGTCAAGACTGATTTGCATATAGCTGTGTCTGAACTGGGGTGGCGAAGTGAGCTAAAGAACGATGATGGATTCAACCCAGATCTGTGACTGGGGGTGAGTGTCTGAAAAGTTTCAGCGCTCCGTCCATCATCTCCTTGTGTTTGCTTTGTTCGCCCTAAGTTGGCAGGGTATGCCCAGACGTGGGTCCCTTGCTCACTTTGCCACTGGATTCAAGCTAGCCTGGCTGATGAGGGCTGTTAGCCCGAAACCGGTCCCAGGATGCTTGTTTCCTGTCCAGGGAAGACATGGCTTGGCAGTTCGGGCTGGACTGTTCCCATGAGGCACAGGGTCAAGACTGATTTGCATATAGCTGTGTCTGAACTGGGGTGGCGAAGTGAGCTAAAGAACGATGATGGATTCAACCCAGATCTGTGACTGGGGGTGAGTGTCTGAAAAGTTTCAGCGCTCCGTCCATCATCTCCTTGTGTTTGCTTTGTTCGCCCTAAGTTGGCAGGGTATGCCCAGACGTGGGTCCCTTGCTCACTTTGCCACTGGATTCAAGCTAGCCTGGCTGATGAGGGCTGTTAGCCCGAAACCGGTCCCAGGATGCTTGTTTCCTGTCCAGGGAAGACATGGCTTGGCAGTTCGGGCTGGACTGTTCCCATGAGGCACAGGGTCAAGACTGATTTGCATATAGCTGTGTCTGAACTGGGGTGGCGAAGTGAGCTAAAGAACGATGATGGATTCAACCCAGATCTGTGACTGGGGGTGAGTGTCTGAAAAGTTTCAGCGCTCCGTCCATCATCTCCTTGTGTTTGCTTTGTTCGCCCTAAGTTGGCAGGGTATGCCCAGACGTGGGTCCCTTGCTCACTTTGCCACTGGATTCAAGCTAGCCTGGCTGATGAGGGCTGTTAGCCCGAAACCGGTCCCAGGATGCTTGTTTCCTGTCCAGGGAAGACATGGCTTGGCAGTTCGGGCTGGACTGTTCCCATGAGGCACAGGGTCAAGACTGATTTGCATATAGCTGTGTCTGAACTGGGGTGGCGAAGTGAGCTAAAGAACGATGATGGATTCAACCCAGATCTGTGACTGGGGGTGAGTGTCTGAAAAGTTTCAGCGCTCCGTCCATCATCTCCTTGTGTTTGCTTTGTTCGCCCTAAGTTGGCAGGGTATGCCCAGACGTGGGTCCCTTGCTCACTTTGCCACTGGATTCAAGCTAGCCTGGCTGATGAGGGCTGTTAGCCCGAAACCGGTCCCAGGATGCTTGTTTCCTGTCCAGGGAAGACATGGCTTGGCAGTTCGGGCTGGACTGTTCCCATGAGGCACAGGGTCAAGACTGATTTGCATATAGCTGTGTCTGAACTGGGGTGGCGAAGTGAGCTAAAGAACGATGATGGATTCAACCCAGATCTGTGACTGGGGGTGAGTGTCTGAAAAGTTTCAGCGCTCCGTCCATCATCTCCTTGTGTTTGCTTTGTTCGCCCTAAGTTGGCAGGGTATGCCCAGACGTGGGTCCCTTGCTCACTTTGCCACTGGATTCAAGCTAGCCTGGCTGATGAGGGCTGTTAGCCCGAAACCGGTCCCAGGATGCTTGTTTCCTGTCCAGGGAAGACATGGCTTGGCAGTTCGGGCTGGACTGTTCCCATGAGGCACAGGGTCAAGACTGATTTGCATATAGCTGTGTCTGAACTGGGGTGGCGAAGTGAGCTAAAGAACGATGATGGATTCAACCCAGATCTGTGACTGGGGGTGAGTGTCTGAAAAGTTTCAGCGCTCCGTCCATCATCTCCTTGTGTTTGCTTTGTTCGCCCTAAGTTGGCAGGGTATGCCCAGACGTGGGTCCCTTGCTCACTTTGCCACTGGATTCAAGCTAGCCTGGCTGATGAGGGCTGTTAGCCCGAAACCGGTCCCAGGATGCTTGTTTCCTGTCCAGGGAAGACATGGCTTGGCAGTTCGGGCTGGACTGTTCCCATGAGGCACAGGGTCAAGACTGATTTGCATATAGCTGTGTCTGAACTGGGGTGGCGAAGTGAGCTAAAGAACGATGATGGATTCAACCCAGATCTGTGACTGGGGGTGAGTGTCTGAAAAGTTTCAGCGCTCCGTCCATCATCTCCTTGTGTTTGCTTTGTTCGCCCTAAGTTGGCAGGGTATGCCCAGACGTGGGTCCCTTGCTCACTTTGCCACTGGATTCAAGCTAGCCTGGCTGATGAGGGCTGTTAGCCCGAAACCGGTCCCAGGATGCTTGTTTCCTGTCCAGGGAAGACATGGCTTGGCAGTTCGGGCTGGACTGTTCCCATGAGGCACAGGGTCAAGACTGATTTGCATATAGCTGTGTCTGAACTGGGGTGGCGAAGTGAGCTAAAGAACGATGATGGATTCAACCCAGATCTGTGACTGGGGGTGAGTGTCTGAAAAGTTTCAGCGCTCCGTCCATCATCTCCTTGTGTTTGCTTTGTTCGCCCTAAGTTGGCAGGGTATGCCCAGACGTGGGTCCCTTGCTCACTTTGCCACTGGATTCAAGCTAGCCTGGCTGATGAGGGCTGTTAGCCCGAAACCGGTCCCAGGATGCTTGTTTCCTGTCCAGGGAAGACATGGCTTGGCAGTTCGGGCTGGACTGTTCCCATGAGGCACAGGGTCAAGACTGATTTGCATATAGCTGTGTCTGAACTGGGGTGGCGAAGTGAGCTAAAGAACGATGATGGATTCAACCCAGATCTGTGACTGGGGGTGAGTGTCTGAAAAGTTTCAGCGCTCCGTCCATCATCTCCTTGTGTTTGCTTTGTTCGCCCTAAGTTGGCAGGGTATGCCCAGACGTGGGTCCCTTGCTCACTTTGCCACTGGATTCAAGCTAGCCTGGCTGATGAGGGCTGTTAGCCCGAAACCGGTCCCAGGATGCTTGTTTCCTGTCCAGGGAAGACATGGCTTGGCAGTTCGGGCTGGACTGTTCCCATGAGGCACAGGGTCAAGACTGATTTGCATATAGCTGTGTCTGAACTGGGGTGGCGAAGTGAGCTAAAGAACGATGATGGATTCAACCCAGATCTGTGACTGGGGGTGAGTGTCTGAAAAGTTTCAGCGCTCCGTCCATCATCTCCTTGTGTTTGCTTTGTTCGCCCTAAGTTGGCAGGGTATGCCCAGACGTGGGTCCCTTGCTCACTTTGCCACTGGATTCAAGCTAGCCTGGCTGATGAGGGCTGTTAGCCCGAAACCGGTCCCAGGATGCTTGTTTCCTGTCCAGGGAAGACATGGCTTGGCAGTTCGGGCTGGACTGTTCCCATGAGGCACAGGGTCAAGACTGATTTGCATATAGCTGTGTCTGAACTGGGGTGGCGAAGTGAGCTAAAGAACGATGATGGATTCAACCCAGATCTGTGACTGGGGGTGAGTGTCTGAAAAGTTTCAGCGCTCCGTCCATCATCTCCTTGTGTTTGCTTTGTTCGCCCTAAGTTGGCAGGGTATGCCCAGACGTGGGTCCCTTGCTCACTTTGCCACTGGATTCAAGCTAGCCTGGCTGATGAGGGCTGTTAGCCCGAAACCGGTCCCAGGATGCTTGTTTCCTGTCCAGGGAAGACATGGCTTGGCAGTTCGGGCTGGACTGTTCCCATGAGGCACAGGGTCAAGACTGATTTGCATATAGCTGTGTCTGAACTGGGGTGGCGAAGTGAGCTAAAGAACGATGATGGATTCAACCCAGATCTGTGACTGGGGGTGAGTGTCTGAAAAGTTTCAGCGCTCCGTCCATCATCTCCTTGTGTTTGCTTTGTTCGCCCTAAGTTGGCAGGGTATGCCCAGACGTGGGTCCCTTGCTCACTTTGCCACTGGATTCAAGCTAGCCTGGCTGATGAGGGCTGTTAGCCCGAAACCGGTCCCAGGATGCTTGTTTCCTGTCCAGGGAAGACATGGCTTGGCAGTTCGGGCTGGACTGTTCCCATGAGGCACAGGGTCAAGACTGATTTGCATATAGCTGTGTCTGAACTGGGGTGGCGAAGTGAGCTAAAGAACGATGATGGATTCAACCCAGATCTGTGACTGGGGGTGAGTGTCTGAAAAGTTTCAGCGCTCCGTCCATCATCTCCTTGTGTTTGCTTTGTTCGCCCTAAGTTGGCAGGGTATGCCCAGACGTGGGTCCCTTGCTCACTTTGCCACTGGATTCAAGCTAGCCTGGCTGATGAGGGCTGTTAGCCCGAAACCGGTCCCAGGATGCTTGTTTCCTGTCCAGGGAAGACATGGCTTGGCAGTTCGGGCTGGACTGTTCCCATGAGGCACAGGGTCAAGACTGATTTGCATATAGCTGTGTCTGAACTGGGGTGGCGAAGTGAGCTAAAGAACGATGATGGATTCAACCCAGATCTGTGACTGGGGGTGAGTGTCTGAAAAGTTTCAGCGCTCCGTCCATCATCTCCTTGTGTTTGCTTTGTTCGCCCTAAGTTGGCAGGGTATGCCCAGACGTGGGTCCCTTGCTCACTTTGCCACTGGATTCAAGCTAGCCTGGCTGATGAGGGCTGTTAGCCCGAAACCGGTCCCAGGATGCTTGTTTCCTGTCCAGGGAAGACATGGCTTGGCAGTTCGGGCTGGACTGTTCCCATGAGGCACAGGGTCAAGACTGATTTGCATATAGCTGTGTCTGAACTGGGGTGGCGAAGTGAGCTAAAGAACGATGATGGATTCAACCCAGATCTGTGACTGGGGGTGAGTGTCTGAAAAGTTTCAGCGCTCCGTCCATCATCTCCTTGTGTTTGCTTTGTTCGCCCTAAGTTGGCAGGGTATGCCCAGACGTGGGTCCCTTGCTCACTTTGCCACTGGATTCAAGCTAGCCTGGCTGATGAGGGCTGTTAGCCCGAAACCGGTCCCAGGATGCTTGTTTCCTGTCCAGGGAAGACATGGCTTGGCAGTTCGGGCTGGACTGTTCCCATGAGGCACAGGGTCAAGACTGATTTGCATATAGCTGTGTCTGAACTGGGGTGGCGAAGTGAGCTAAAGAACGATGATGGATTCAACCCAGATCTGTGACTGGGGGTGAGTGTCTGAAAAGTTTCAGCGCTCCGTCCATCATCTCCTTGTGTTTGCTTTGTTCGCCCTAAGTTGGCAGGGTATGCCCAGACGTGGGTCCCTTGCTCACTTTGCCACTGGATTCAAGCTAGCCTGGCTGATGAGGGCTGTTAGCCCGAAACCGGTCCCAGGATGCTTGTTTCCTGTCCAGGGAAGACATGGCTTGGCAGTTCGGGCTGGACTGTTCCCATGAGGCACAGGGTCAAGACTGATTTGCATATAGCTGTGTCTGAACTGGGGTGGCGAAGTGAGCTAAAGAACGATGATGGATTCAACCCAGATCTGTGACTGGGGGTGAGTGTCTGAAAAGTTTCAGCGCTCCGTCCATCATCTCCTTGTGTTTGCTTTGTTCGCCCTAAGTTGGCAGGGTATGCCCAGACGTGGGTCCCTTGCTCACTTTGCCACTGGATTCAAGCTAGCCTGGCTGATGAGGGCTGTTAGCCCGAAACCGGTCCCAGGATGCTTGTTTCCTGTCCAGGGAAGACATGGCTTGGCAGTTCGGGCTGGACTGTTCCCATGAGGCACAGGGTCAAGACTGATTTGCATATAGCTGTGTCTGAACTGGGGTGGCGAAGTGAGCTAAAGAACGATGATGGATTCAACCCAGATCTGTGACTGGGGGTGAGTGTCTGAAAAGTTTCAGCGCTCCGTCCATCATCTCCTTGTGTTTGCTTTGTTCGCCCTAAGTTGGCAGGGTATGCCCAGACGTGGGTCCCTTGCTCACTTTGCCACTGGATTCAAGCTAGCCTGGCTGATGAGGGCTGTTAGCCCGAAACCGGTCCCAGGATGCTTGTTTCCTGTCCAGGGAAGACATGGCTTGGCAGTTCGGGCTGGACTGTTCCCATGAGGCACAGGGTCAAGACTGATTTGCATATAGCTGTGTCTGAACTGGGGTGGCGAAGTGAGCTAAAGAACGATGATGGATTCAACCCAGATCTGTGACTGGGGGTGAGTGTCTGAAAAGTTTCAGCGCTCCGTCCATCATCTCCTTGTGTTTGCTTTGTTCGCCCTAAGTTGGCAGGGTATGCCCAGACGTGGGTCCCTTGCTCACTTTGCCACTGGATTCAAGCTAGCCTGGCTGATGAGGGCTGTTAGCCCGAAACCGGTCCCAGGATGCTTGTTTCCTGTCCAGGGAAGACATGGCTTGGCAGTTCGGGCTGGACTGTTCCCATGAGGCACAGGGTCAAGACTGATTTGCATATAGCTGTGTCTGAACTGGGGTGGCGAAGTGAGCTAAAGAACGATGATGGATTCAACCCAGATCTGTGACTGGGGGTGAGTGTCTGAAAAGTTTCAGCGCTCCGTCCATCATCTCCTTGTGTTTGCTTTGTTCGCCCTAAGTTGGCAGGGTATGCCCAGACGTGGGTCCCTTGCTCACTTTGCCACTGGATTCAAGCTAGCCTGGCTGATGAGGGCTGTTAGCCCGAAACCGGTCCCAGGATGCTTGTTTCCTGTCCAGGGAAGACATGGCTTGGCAGTTCGGGCTGGACTGTTCCCATGAGGCACAGGGTCAAGACTGATTTGCATATAGCTGTGTCTGAACTGGGGTGGCGAAGTGAGCTAAAGAACGATGATGGATTCAACCCAGATCTGTGACTGGGGGTGAGTGTCTGAAAAGTTTCAGCGCTCCGTCCATCATCTCCTTGTGTTTGCTTTGTTCGCCCTAAGTTGGCAGGGTATGCCCAGACGTGGGTCCCTTGCTCACTTTGCCACTGGATTCAAGCTAGCCTGGCTGATGAGGGCTGTTAGCCCGAAACCGGTCCCAGGATGCTTGTTTCCTGTCCAGGGAAGACATGGCTTGGCAGTTCGGGCTGGACTGTTCCCATGAGGCACAGGGTCAAGACTGATTTGCATATAGCTGTGTCTGAACTGGGGTGGCGAAGTGAGCTAAAGAACGATGATGGATTCAACCCAGATCTGTGACTGGGGGTGAGTGTCTGAAAAGTTTCAGCGCTCCGTCCATCATCTCCTTGTGTTTGCTTTGTTCGCCCTAAGTTGGCAGGGTATGCCCAGACGTGGGTCCCTTGCTCACTTTGCCACTGGATTCAAGCTAGCCTGGCTGATGAGGGCTGTTAGCCCGAAACCGGTCCCAGGATGCTTGTTTCCTGTCCAGGGAAGACATGGCTTGGCAGTTCGGGCTGGACTGTTCCCATGAGGCACAGGGTCAAGACTGATTTGCATATAGCTGTGTCTGAACTGGGGTGGCGAAGTGAGCTAAAGAACGATGATGGATTCAACCCAGATCTGTGACTGGGGGTGAGTGTCTGAAAAGTTTCAGCGCTCCGTCCATCATCTCCTTGTGTTTGCTTTGTTCGCCCTAAGTTGGCAGGGTATGCCCAGACGTGGGTCCCTTGCTCACTTTGCCACTGGATTCAAGCTAGCCTGGCTGATGAGGGCTGTTAGCCCGAAACCGGTCCCAGGATGCTTGTTTCCTGTCCAGGGAAGACATGGCTTGGCAGTTCGGGCTGGACTGTTCCCATGAGGCACAGGGTCAAGACTGATTTGCATATAGCTGTGTCTGAACTGGGGTGGCGAAGTGAGCTAAAGAACGATGATGGATTCAACCCAGATCTGTGACTGGGGGTGAGTGTCTGAAAAGTTTCAGCGCTCCGTCCATCATCTCCTTGTGTTTGCTTTGTTCGCCCTAAGTTGGCAGGGTATGCCCAGACGTGGGTCCCTTGCTCACTTTGCCACTGGATTCAAGCTAGCCTGGCTGATGAGGGCTGTTAGCCCGAAACCGGTCCCAGGATGCTTGTTTCCTGTCCAGGGAAGACATGGCTTGGCAGTTCGGGCTGGACTGTTCCCATGAGGCACAGGGTCAAGACTGATTTGCATATAGCTGTGTCTGAACTGGGGTGGCGAAGTGAGCTAAAGAACGATGATGGATTCAACCCAGATCTGTGACTGGGGGTGAGTGTCTGAAAAGTTTCAGCGCTCCGTCCATCATCTCCTTGTGTTTGCTTTGTTCGCCCTAAGTTGGCAGGGTATGCCCAGACGTGGGTCCCTTGCTCACTTTGCCACTGGATTCAAGCTAGCCTGGCTGATGAGGGCTGTTAGCCCGAAACCGGTCCCAGGATGCTTGTTTCCTGTCCAGGGAAGACATGGCTTGGCAGTTCGGGCTGGACTGTTCCCATGAGGCACAGGGTCAAGACTGATTTGCATATAGCTGTGTCTGAACTGGGGTGGCGAAGTGAGCTAAAGAACGATGATGGATTCAACCCAGATCTGTGACTGGGGGTGAGTGTCTGAAAAGTTTCAGCGCTCCGTCCATCATCTCCTTGTGTTTGCTTTGTTCGCCCTAAGTTGGCAGGGTATGCCCAGACGTGGGTCCCTTGCTCACTTTGCCACTGGATTCAAGCTAGCCTGGCTGATGAGGGCTGTTAGCCCGAAACCGGTCCCAGGATGCTTGTTTCCTGTCCAGGGAAGACATGGCTTGGCAGTTCGGGCTGGACTGTTCCCATGAGGCACAGGGTCAAGACTGATTTGCATATAGCTGTGTCTGAACTGGGGTGGCGAAGTGAGCTAAAGAACGATGATGGATTCAACCCAGATCTGTGACTGGGGGTGAGTGTCTGAAAAGTTTCAGCGCTCCGTCCATCATCTCCTTGTGTTTGCTTTGTTCGCCCTAAGTTGGCAGGGTATGCCCAGACGTGGGTCCCTTGCTCACTTTGCCACTGGATTCAAGCTAGCCTGGCTGATGAGGGCTGTTAGCCCGAAACCGGTCCCAGGATGCTTGTTTCCTGTCCAGGGAAGACATGGCTTGGCAGTTCGGGCTGGACTGTTCCCATGAGGCACAGGGTCAAGACTGATTTGCATATAGCTGTGTCTGAACTGGGGTGGCGAAGTGAGCTAAAGAACGATGATGGATTCAACCCAGATCTGTGACTGGGGGTGAGTGTCTGAAAAGTTTCAGCGCTCCGTCCATCATCTCCTTGTGTTTGCTTTGTTCGCCCTAAGTTGGCAGGGTATGCCCAGACGTGGGTCCCTTGCTCACTTTGCCACTGGATTCAAGCTAGCCTGGCTGATGAGGGCTGTTAGCCCGAAACCGGTCCCAGGATGCTTGTTTCCTGTCCAGGGAAGACATGGCTTGGCAGTTCGGGCTGGACTGTTCCCATGAGGCACAGGGTCAAGACTGATTTGCATATAGCTGTGTCTGAACTGGGGTGGCGAAGTGAGCTAAAGAACGATGATGGATTCAACCCAGATCTGTGACTGGGGGTGAGTGTCTGAAAAGTTTCAGCGCTCCGTCCATCATCTCCTTGTGTTTGCTTTGTTCGCCCTAAGTTGGCAGGGTATGCCCAGACGTGGGTCCCTTGCTCACTTTGCCACTGGATTCAAGCTAGCCTGGCTGATGAGGGCTGTTAGCCCGAAACCGGTCCCAGGATGCTTGTTTCCTGTCCAGGGAAGACATGGCTTGGCAGTTCGGGCTGGACTGTTCCCATGAGGCACAGGGTCAAGACTGATTTGCATATAGCTGTGTCTGAACTGGGGTGGCGAAGTGAGCTAAAGAACGATGATGGATTCAACCCAGATCTGTGACTGGGGGTGAGTGTCTGAAAAGTTTCAGCGCTCCGTCCATCATCTCCTTGTGTTTGCTTTGTTCGCCCTAAGTTGGCAGGGTATGCCCAGACGTGGGTCCCTTGCTCACTTTGCCACTGGATTCAAGCTAGCCTGGCTGATGAGGGCTGTTAGCCCGAAACCGGTCCCAGGATGCTTGTTTCCTGTCCAGGGAAGACATGGCTTGGCAGTTCGGGCTGGACTGTTCCCATGAGGCACAGGGTCAAGACTGATTTGCATATAGCTGTGTCTGAACTGGGGTGGCGAAGTGAGCTAAAGAACGATGATGGATTCAACCCAGATCTGTGACTGGGGGTGAGTGTCTGAAAAGTTTCAGCGCTCCGTCCATCATCTCCTTGTGTTTGCTTTGTTCGCCCTAAGTTGGCAGGGTATGCCCAGACGTGGGTCCCTTGCTCACTTTGCCACTGGATTCAAGCTAGCCTGGCTGATGAGGGCTGTTAGCCCGAAACCGGTCCCAGGATGCTTGTTTCCTGTCCAGGGAAGACATGGCTTGGCAGTTCGGGCTGGACTGTTCCCATGAGGCACAGGGTCAAGACTGATTTGCATATAGCTGTGTCTGAACTGGGGTGGCGAAGTGAGCTAAAGAACGATGATGGATTCAACCCAGATCTGTGACTGGGGGTGAGTGTCTGAAAAGTTTCAGCGCTCCGTCCATCATCTCCTTGTGTTTGCTTTGTTCGCCCTAAGTTGGCAGGGTATGCCCAGACGTGGGTCCCTTGCTCACTTTGCCACTGGATTCAAGCTAGCCTGGCTGATGAGGGCTGTTAGCCCGAAACCGGTCCCAGGATGCTTGTTTCCTGTCCAGGGAAGACATGGCTTGGCAGTTCGGGCTGGACTGTTCCCATGAGGCACAGGGTCAAGACTGATTTGCATATAGCTGTGTCTGAACTGGGGTGGCGAAGTGAGCTAAAGAACGATGATGGATTCAACCCAGATCTGTGACTGGGGGTGAGTGTCTGAAAAGTTTCAGCGCTCCGTCCATCATCTCCTTGTGTTTGCTTTGTTCGCCCTAAGTTGGCAGGGTATGCCCAGACGTGGGTCCCTTGCTCACTTTGCCACTGGATTCAAGCTAGCCTGGCTGATGAGGGCTGTTAGCCCGAAACCGGTCCCAGGATGCTTGTTTCCTGTCCAGGGAAGACATGGCTTGGCAGTTCGGGCTGGACTGTTCCCATGAGGCACAGGGTCAAGACTGATTTGCATATAGCTGTGTCTGAACTGGGGTGGCGAAGTGAGCTAAAGAACGATGATGGATTCAACCCAGATCTGTGACTGGGGGTGAGTGTCTGAAAAGTTTCAGCGCTCCGTCCATCATCTCCTTGTGTTTGCTTTGTTCGCCCTAAGTTGGCAGGGTATGCCCAGACGTGGGTCCCTTGCTCACTTTGCCACTGGATTCAAGCTAGCCTGGCTGATGAGGGCTGTTAGCCCGAAACCGGTCCCAGGATGCTTGTTTCCTGTCCAGGGAAGACATGGCTTGGCAGTTCGGGCTGGACTGTTCCCATGAGGCACAGGGTCAAGACTGATTTGCATATAGCTGTGTCTGAACTGGGGTGGCGAAGTGAGCTAAAGAACGATGATGGATTCAACCCAGATCTGTGACTGGGGGTGAGTGTCTGAAAAGTTTCAGCGCTCCGTCCATCATCTCCTTGTGTTTGCTTTGTTCGCCCTAAGTTGGCAGGGTATGCCCAGACGTGGGTCCCTTGCTCACTTTGCCACTGGATTCAAGCTAGCCTGGCTGATGAGGGCTGTTAGCCCGAAACCGGTCCCAGGATGCTTGTTTCCTGTCCAGGGAAGACATGGCTTGGCAGTTCGGGCTGGACTGTTCCCATGAGGCACAGGGTCAAGACTGATTTGCATATAGCTGTGTCTGAACTGGGGTGGCGAAGTGAGCTAAAGAACGATGATGGATTCAACCCAGATCTGTGACTGGGGGTGAGTGTCTGAAAAGTTTCAGCGCTCCGTCCATCATCTCCTTGTGTTTGCTTTGTTCGCCCTAAGTTGGCAGGGTATGCCCAGACGTGGGTCCCTTGCTCACTTTGCCACTGGATTCAAGCTAGCCTGGCTGATGAGGGCTGTTAGCCCGAAACCGGTCCCAGGATGCTTGTTTCCTGTCCAGGGAAGACATGGCTTGGCAGTTCGGGCTGGACTGTTCCCATGAGGCACAGGGTCAAGACTGATTTGCATATAGCTGTGTCTGAACTGGGGTGGCGAAGTGAGCTAAAGAACGATGATGGATTCAACCCAGATCTGTGACTGGGGGTGAGTGTCTGAAAAGTTTCAGCGCTCCGTCCATCATCTCCTTGTGTTTGCTTTGTTCGCCCTAAGTTGGCAGGGTATGCCCAGACGTGGGTCCCTTGCTCACTTTGCCACTGGATTCAAGCTAGCCTGGCTGATGAGGGCTGTTAGCCCGAAACCGGTCCCAGGATGCTTGTTTCCTGTCCAGGGAAGACATGGCTTGGCAGTTCGGGCTGGACTGTTCCCATGAGGCACAGGGTCAAGACTGATTTGCATATAGCTGTGTCTGAACTGGGGTGGCGAAGTGAGCTAAAGAACGATGATGGATTCAACCCAGATCTGTGACTGGGGGTGAGTGTCTGAAAAGTTTCAGCGCTCCGTCCATCATCTCCTTGTGTTTGCTTTGTTCGCCCTAAGTTGGCAGGGTATGCCCAGACGTGGGTCCCTTGCTCACTTTGCCACTGGATTCAAGCTAGCCTGGCTGATGAGGGCTGTTAGCCCGAAACCGGTCCCAGGATGCTTGTTTCCTGTCCAGGGAAGACATGGCTTGGCAGTTCGGGCTGGACTGTTCCCATGAGGCACAGGGTCAAGACTGATTTGCATATAGCTGTGTCTGAACTGGGGTGGCGAAGTGAGCTAAAGAACGATGATGGATTCAACCCAGATCTGTGACTGGGGGTGAGTGTCTGAAAAGTTTCAGCGCTCCGTCCATCATCTCCTTGTGTTTGCTTTGTTCGCCCTAAGTTGGCAGGGTATGCCCAGACGTGGGTCCCTTGCTCACTTTGCCACTGGATTCAAGCTAGCCTGGCTGATGAGGGCTGTTAGCCCGAAACCGGTCCCAGGATGCTTGTTTCCTGTCCAGGGAAGACATGGCTTGGCAGTTCGGGCTGGACTGTTCCCATGAGGCACAGGGTCAAGACTGATTTGCATATAGCTGTGTCTGAACTGGGGTGGCGAAGTGAGCTAAAGAACGATGATGGATTCAACCCAGATCTGTGACTGGGGGTGAGTGTCTGAAAAGTTTCAGCGCTCCGTCCATCATCTCCTTGTGTTTGCTTTGTTCGCCCTAAGTTGGCAGGGTATGCCCAGACGTGGGTCCCTTGCTCACTTTGCCACTGGATTCAAGCTAGCCTGGCTGATGAGGGCTGTTAGCCCGAAACCGGTCCCAGGATGCTTGTTTCCTGTCCAGGGAAGACATGGCTTGGCAGTTCGGGCTGGACTGTTCCCATGAGGCACAGGGTCAAGACTGATTTGCATATAGCTGTGTCTGAACTGGGGTGGCGAAGTGAGCTAAAGAACGATGATGGATTCAACCCAGATCTGTGACTGGGGGTGAGTGTCTGAAAAGTTTCAGCGCTCCGTCCATCATCTCCTTGTGTTTGCTTTGTTCGCCCTAAGTTGGCAGGGTATGCCCAGACGTGGGTCCCTTGCTCACTTTGCCACTGGATTCAAGCTAGCCTGGCTGATGAGGGCTGTTAGCCCGAAACCGGTCCCAGGATGCTTGTTTCCTGTCCAGGGAAGACATGGCTTGGCAGTTCGGGCTGGACTGTTCCCATGAGGCACAGGGTCAAGACTGATTTGCATATAGCTGTGTCTGAACTGGGGTGGCGAAGTGAGCTAAAGAACGATGATGGATTCAACCCAGATCTGTGACTGGGGGTGAGTGTCTGAAAAGTTTCAGCGCTCCGTCCATCATCTCCTTGTGTTTGCTTTGTTCGCCCTAAGTTGGCAGGGTATGCCCAGACGTGGGTCCCTTGCTCACTTTGCCACTGGATTCAAGCTAGCCTGGCTGATGAGGGCTGTTAGCCCGAAACCGGTCCCAGGATGCTTGTTTCCTGTCCAGGGAAGACATGGCTTGGCAGTTCGGGCTGGACTGTTCCCATGAGGCACAGGGTCAAGACTGATTTGCATATAGCTGTGTCTGAACTGGGGTGGCGAAGTGAGCTAAAGAACGATGATGGATTCAACCCAGATCTGTGACTGGGGGTGAGTGTCTGAAAAGTTTCAGCGCTCCGTCCATCATCTCCTTGTGTTTGCTTTGTTCGCCCTAAGTTGGCAGGGTATGCCCAGACGTGGGTCCCTTGCTCACTTTGCCACTGGATTCAAGCTAGCCTGGCTGATGAGGGCTGTTAGCCCGAAACCGGTCCCAGGATGCTTGTTTCCTGTCCAGGGAAGACATGGCTTGGCAGTTCGGGCTGGACTGTTCCCATGAGGCACAGGGTCAAGACTGATTTGCATATAGCTGTGTCTGAACTGGGGTGGCGAAGTGAGCTAAAGAACGATGATGGATTCAACCCAGATCTGTGACTGGGGGTGAGTGTCTGAAAAGTTTCAGCGCTCCGTCCATCATCTCCTTGTGTTTGCTTTGTTCGCCCTAAGTTGGCAGGGTATGCCCAGACGTGGGTCCCTTGCTCACTTTGCCACTGGATTCAAGCTAGCCTGGCTGATGAGGGCTGTTAGCCCGAAACCGGTCCCAGGATGCTTGTTTCCTGTCCAGGGAAGACATGGCTTGGCAGTTCGGGCTGGACTGTTCCCATGAGGCACAGGGTCAAGACTGATTTGCATATAGCTGTGTCTGAACTGGGGTGGCGAAGTGAGCTAAAGAACGATGATGGATTCAACCCAGATCTGTGACTGGGGGTGAGTGTCTGAAAAGTTTCAGCGCTCCGTCCATCATCTCCTTGTGTTTGCTTTGTTCGCCCTAAGTTGGCAGGGTATGCCCAGACGTGGGTCCCTTGCTCACTTTGCCACTGGATTCAAGCTAGCCTGGCTGATGAGGGCTGTTAGCCCGAAACCGGTCCCAGGATGCTTGTTTCCTGTCCAGGGAAGACATGGCTTGGCAGTTCGGGCTGGACTGTTCCCATGAGGCACAGGGTCAAGACTGATTTGCATATAGCTGTGTCTGAACTGGGGTGGCGAAGTGAGCTAAAGAACGATGATGGATTCAACCCAGATCTGTGACTGGGGGTGAGTGTCTGAAAAGTTTCAGCGCTCCGTCCATCATCTCCTTGTGTTTGCTTTGTTCGCCCTAAGTTGGCAGGGTATGCCCAGACGTGGGTCCCTTGCTCACTTTGCCACTGGATTCAAGCTAGCCTGGCTGATGAGGGCTGTTAGCCCGAAACCGGTCCCAGGATGCTTGTTTCCTGTCCAGGGAAGACATGGCTTGGCAGTTCGGGCTGGACTGTTCCCATGAGGCACAGGGTCAAGACTGATTTGCATATAGCTGTGTCTGAACTGGGGTGGCGAAGTGAGCTAAAGAACGATGATGGATTCAACCCAGATCTGTGACTGGGGGTGAGTGTCTGAAAAGTTTCAGCGCTCCGTCCATCATCTCCTTGTGTTTGCTTTGTTCGCCCTAAGTTGGCAGGGTATGCCCAGACGTGGGTCCCTTGCTCACTTTGCCACTGGATTCAAGCTAGCCTGGCTGATGAGGGCTGTTAGCCCGAAACCGGTCCCAGGATGCTTGTTTCCTGTCCAGGGAAGACATGGCTTGGCAGTTCGGGCTGGACTGTTCCCATGAGGCACAGGGTCAAGACTGATTTGCATATAGCTGTGTCTGAACTGGGGTGGCGAAGTGAGCTAAAGAACGATGATGGATTCAACCCAGATCTGTGACTGGGGGTGAGTGTCTGAAAAGTTTCAGCGCTCCGTCCATCATCTCCTTGTGTTTGCTTTGTTCGCCCTAAGTTGGCAGGGTATGCCCAGACGTGGGTCCCTTGCTCACTTTGCCACTGGATTCAAGCTAGCCTGGCTGATGAGGGCTGTTAGCCCGAAACCGGTCCCAGGATGCTTGTTTCCTGTCCAGGGAAGACATGGCTTGGCAGTTCGGGCTGGACTGTTCCCATGAGGCACAGGGTCAAGACTGATTTGCATATAGCTGTGTCTGAACTGGGGTGGCGAAGTGAGCTAAAGAACGATGATGGATTCAACCCAGATCTGTGACTGGGGGTGAGTGTCTGAAAAGTTTCAGCGCTCCGTCCATCATCTCCTTGTGTTTGCTTTGTTCGCCCTAAGTTGGCAGGGTATGCCCAGACGTGGGTCCCTTGCTCACTTTGCCACTGGATTCAAGCTAGCCTGGCTGATGAGGGCTGTTAGCCCGAAACCGGTCCCAGGATGCTTGTTTCCTGTCCAGGGAAGACATGGCTTGGCAGTTCGGGCTGGACTGTTCCCATGAGGCACAGGGTCAAGACTGATTTGCATATAGCTGTGTCTGAACTGGGGTGGCGAAGTGAGCTAAAGAACGATGATGGATTCAACCCAGATCTGTGACTGGGGGTGAGTGTCTGAAAAGTTTCAGCGCTCCGTCCATCATCTCCTTGTGTTTGCTTTGTTCGCCCTAAGTTGGCAGGGTATGCCCAGACGTGGGTCCCTTGCTCACTTTGCCACTGGATTCAAGCTAGCCTGGCTGATGAGGGCTGTTAGCCCGAAACCGGTCCCAGGATGCTTGTTTCCTGTCCAGGGAAGACATGGCTTGGCAGTTCGGGCTGGACTGTTCCCATGAGGCACAGGGTCAAGACTGATTTGCATATAGCTGTGTCTGAACTGGGGTGGCGAAGTGAGCTAAAGAACGATGATGGATTCAACCCAGATCTGTGACTGGGGGTGAGTGTCTGAAAAGTTTCAGCGCTCCGTCCATCATCTCCTTGTGTTTGCTTTGTTCGCCCTAAGTTGGCAGGGTATGCCCAGACGTGGGTCCCTTGCTCACTTTGCCACTGGATTCAAGCTAGCCTGGCTGATGAGGGCTGTTAGCCCGAAACCGGTCCCAGGATGCTTGTTTCCTGTCCAGGGAAGACATGGCTTGGCAGTTCGGGCTGGACTGTTCCCATGAGGCACAGGGTCAAGACTGATTTGCATATAGCTGTGTCTGAACTGGGGTGGCGAAGTGAGCTAAAGAACGATGATGGATTCAACCCAGATCTGTGACTGGGGGTGAGTGTCTGAAAAGTTTCAGCGCTCCGTCCATCATCTCCTTGTGTTTGCTTTGTTCGCCCTAAGTTGGCAGGGTATGCCCAGACGTGGGTCCCTTGCTCACTTTGCCACTGGATTCAAGCTAGCCTGGCTGATGAGGGCTGTTAGCCCGAAACCGGTCCCAGGATGCTTGTTTCCTGTCCAGGGAAGACATGGCTTGGCAGTTCGGGCTGGACTGTTCCCATGAGGCACAGGGTCAAGACTGATTTGCATATAGCTGTGTCTGAACTGGGGTGGCGAAGTGAGCTAAAGAACGATGATGGATTCAACCCAGATCTGTGACTGGGGGTGAGTGTCTGAAAAGTTTCAGCGCTCCGTCCATCATCTCCTTGTGTTTGCTTTGTTCGCCCTAAGTTGGCAGGGTATGCCCAGACGTGGGTCCCTTGCTCACTTTGCCACTGGATTCAAGCTAGCCTGGCTGATGAGGGCTGTTAGCCCGAAACCGGTCCCAGGATGCTTGTTTCCTGTCCAGGGAAGACATGGCTTGGCAGTTCGGGCTGGACTGTTCCCATGAGGCACAGGGTCAAGACTGATTTGCATATAGCTGTGTCTGAACTGGGGTGGCGAAGTGAGCTAAAGAACGATGATGGATTCAACCCAGATCTGTGACTGGGGGTGAGTGTCTGAAAAGTTTCAGCGCTCCGTCCATCATCTCCTTGTGTTTGCTTTGTTCGCCCTAAGTTGGCAGGGTATGCCCAGACGTGGGTCCCTTGCTCACTTTGCCACTGGATTCAAGCTAGCCTGGCTGATGAGGGCTGTTAGCCCGAAACCGGTCCCAGGATGCTTGTTTCCTGTCCAGGGAAGACATGGCTTGGCAGTTCGGGCTGGACTGTTCCCATGAGGCACAGGGTCAAGACTGATTTGCATATAGCTGTGTCTGAACTGGGGTGGCGAAGTGAGCTAAAGAACGATGATGGATTCAACCCAGATCTGTGACTGGGGGTGAGTGTCTGAAAAGTTTCAGCGCTCCGTCCATCATCTCCTTGTGTTTGCTTTGTTCGCCCTAAGTTGGCAGGGTATGCCCAGACGTGGGTCCCTTGCTCACTTTGCCACTGGATTCAAGCTAGCCTGGCTGATGAGGGCTGTTAGCCCGAAACCGGTCCCAGGATGCTTGTTTCCTGTCCAGGGAAGACATGGCTTGGCAGTTCGGGCTGGACTGTTCCCATGAGGCACAGGGTCAAGACTGATTTGCATATAGCTGTGTCTGAACTGGGGTGGCGAAGTGAGCTAAAGAACGATGATGGATTCAACCCAGATCTGTGACTGGGGGTGAGTGTCTGAAAAGTTTCAGCGCTCCGTCCATCATCTCCTTGTGTTTGCTTTGTTCGCCCTAAGTTGGCAGGGTATGCCCAGACGTGGGTCCCTTGCTCACTTTGCCACTGGATTCAAGCTAGCCTGGCTGATGAGGGCTGTTAGCCCGAAACCGGTCCCAGGATGCTTGTTTCCTGTCCAGGGAAGACATGGCTTGGCAGTTCGGGCTGGACTGTTCCCATGAGGCACAGGGTCAAGACTGATTTGCATATAGCTGTGTCTGAACTGGGGTGGCGAAGTGAGCTAAAGAACGATGATGGATTCAACCCAGATCTGTGACTGGGGGTGAGTGTCTGAAAAGTTTCAGCGCTCCGTCCATCATCTCCTTGTGTTTGCTTTGTTCGCCCTAAGTTGGCAGGGTATGCCCAGACGTGGGTCCCTTGCTCACTTTGCCACTGGATTCAAGCTAGCCTGGCTGATGAGGGCTGTTAGCCCGAAACCGGTCCCAGGATGCTTGTTTCCTGTCCAGGGAAGACATGGCTTGGCAGTTCGGGCTGGACTGTTCCCATGAGGCACAGGGTCAAGACTGATTTGCATATAGCTGTGTCTGAACTGGGGTGGCGAAGTGAGCTAAAGAACGATGATGGATTCAACCCAGATCTGTGACTGGGGGTGAGTGTCTGAAAAGTTTCAGCGCTCCGTCCATCATCTCCTTGTGTTTGCTTTGTTCGCCCTAAGTTGGCAGGGTATGCCCAGACGTGGGTCCCTTGCTCACTTTGCCACTGGATTCAAGCTAGCCTGGCTGATGAGGGCTGTTAGCCCGAAACCGGTCCCAGGATGCTTGTTTCCTGTCCAGGGAAGACATGGCTTGGCAGTTCGGGCTGGACTGTTCCCATGAGGCACAGGGTCAAGACTGATTTGCATATAGCTGTGTCTGAACTGGGGTGGCGAAGTGAGCTAAAGAACGATGATGGATTCAACCCAGATCTGTGACTGGGGGTGAGTGTCTGAAAAGTTTCAGCGCTCCGTCCATCATCTCCTTGTGTTTGCTTTGTTCGCCCTAAGTTGGCAGGGTATGCCCAGACGTGGGTCCCTTGCTCACTTTGCCACTGGATTCAAGCTAGCCTGGCTGATGAGGGCTGTTAGCCCGAAACCGGTCCCAGGATGCTTGTTTCCTGTCCAGGGAAGACATGGCTTGGCAGTTCGGGCTGGACTGTTCCCATGAGGCACAGGGTCAAGACTGATTTGCATATAGCTGTGTCTGAACTGGGGTGGCGAAGTGAGCTAAAGAACGATGATGGATTCAACCCAGATCTGTGACTGGGGGTGAGTGTCTGAAAAGTTTCAGCGCTCCGTCCATCATCTCCTTGTGTTTGCTTTGTTCGCCCTAAGTTGGCAGGGTATGCCCAGACGTGGGTCCCTTGCTCACTTTGCCACTGGATTCAAGCTAGCCTGGCTGATGAGGGCTGTTAGCCCGAAACCGGTCCCAGGATGCTTGTTTCCTGTCCAGGGAAGACATGGCTTGGCAGTTCGGGCTGGACTGTTCCCATGAGGCACAGGGTCAAGACTGATTTGCATATAGCTGTGTCTGAACTGGGGTGGCGAAGTGAGCTAAAGAACGATGATGGATTCAACCCAGATCTGTGACTGGGGGTGAGTGTCTGAAAAGTTTCAGCGCTCCGTCCATCATCTCCTTGTGTTTGCTTTGTTCGCCCTAAGTTGGCAGGGTATGCCCAGACGTGGGTCCCTTGCTCACTTTGCCACTGGATTCAAGCTAGCCTGGCTGATGAGGGCTGTTAGCCCGAAACCGGTCCCAGGATGCTTGTTTCCTGTCCAGGGAAGACATGGCTTGGCAGTTCGGGCTGGACTGTTCCCATGAGGCACAGGGTCAAGACTGATTTGCATATAGCTGTGTCTGAACTGGGGTGGCGAAGTGAGCTAAAGAACGATGATGGATTCAACCCAGATCTGTGACTGGGGGTGAGTGTCTGAAAAGTTTCAGCGCTCCGTCCATCATCTCCTTGTGTTTGCTTTGTTCGCCCTAAGTTGGCAGGGTATGCCCAGACGTGGGTCCCTTGCTCACTTTGCCACTGGATTCAAGCTAGCCTGGCTGATGAGGGCTGTTAGCCCGAAACCGGTCCCAGGATGCTTGTTTCCTGTCCAGGGAAGACATGGCTTGGCAGTTCGGGCTGGACTGTTCCCATGAGGCACAGGGTCAAGACTGATTTGCATATAGCTGTGTCTGAACTGGGGTGGCGAAGTGAGCTAAAGAACGATGATGGATTCAACCCAGATCTGTGACTGGGGGTGAGTGTCTGAAAAGTTTCAGCGCTCCGTCCATCATCTCCTTGTGTTTGCTTTGTTCGCCCTAAGTTGGCAGGGTATGCCCAGACGTGGGTCCCTTGCTCACTTTGCCACTGGATTCAAGCTAGCCTGGCTGATGAGGGCTGTTAGCCCGAAACCGGTCCCAGGATGCTTGTTTCCTGTCCAGGGAAGACATGGCTTGGCAGTTCGGGCTGGACTGTTCCCATGAGGCACAGGGTCAAGACTGATTTGCATATAGCTGTGTCTGAACTGGGGTGGCGAAGTGAGCTAAAGAACGATGATGGATTCAACCCAGATCTGTGACTGGGGGTGAGTGTCTGAAAAGTTTCAGCGCTCCGTCCATCATCTCCTTGTGTTTGCTTTGTTCGCCCTAAGTTGGCAGGGTATGCCCAGACGTGGGTCCCTTGCTCACTTTGCCACTGGATTCAAGCTAGCCTGGCTGATGAGGGCTGTTAGCCCGAAACCGGTCCCAGGATGCTTGTTTCCTGTCCAGGGAAGACATGGCTTGGCAGTTCGGGCTGGACTGTTCCCATGAGGCACAGGGTCAAGACTGATTTGCATATAGCTGTGTCTGAACTGGGGTGGCGAAGTGAGCTAAAGAACGATGATGGATTCAACCCAGATCTGTGACTGGGGGTGAGTGTCTGAAAAGTTTCAGCGCTCCGTCCATCATCTCCTTGTGTTTGCTTTGTTCGCCCTAAGTTGGCAGGGTATGCCCAGACGTGGGTCCCTTGCTCACTTTGCCACTGGATTCAAGCTAGCCTGGCTGATGAGGGCTGTTAGCCCGAAACCGGTCCCAGGATGCTTGTTTCCTGTCCAGGGAAGACATGGCTTGGCAGTTCGGGCTGGACTGTTCCCATGAGGCACAGGGTCAAGACTGATTTGCATATAGCTGTGTCTGAACTGGGGTGGCGAAGTGAGCTAAAGAACGATGATGGATTCAACCCAGATCTGTGACTGGGGGTGAGTGTCTGAAAAGTTTCAGCGCTCCGTCCATCATCTCCTTGTGTTTGCTTTGTTCGCCCTAAGTTGGCAGGGTATGCCCAGACGTGGGTCCCTTGCTCACTTTGCCACTGGATTCAAGCTAGCCTGGCTGATGAGGGCTGTTAGCCCGAAACCGGTCCCAGGATGCTTGTTTCCTGTCCAGGGAAGACATGGCTTGGCAGTTCGGGCTGGACTGTTCCCATGAGGCACAGGGTCAAGACTGATTTGCATATAGCTGTGTCTGAACTGGGGTGGCGAAGTGAGCTAAAGAACGATGATGGATTCAACCCAGATCTGTGACTGGGGGTGAGTGTCTGAAAAGTTTCAGCGCTCCGTCCATCATCTCCTTGTGTTTGCTTTGTTCGCCCTAAGTTGGCAGGGTATGCCCAGACGTGGGTCCCTTGCTCACTTTGCCACTGGATTCAAGCTAGCCTGGCTGATGAGGGCTGTTAGCCCGAAACCGGTCCCAGGATGCTTGTTTCCTGTCCAGGGAAGACATGGCTTGGCAGTTCGGGCTGGACTGTTCCCATGAGGCACAGGGTCAAGACTGATTTGCATATAGCTGTGTCTGAACTGGGGTGGCGAAGTGAGCTAAAGAACGATGATGGATTCAACCCAGATCTGTGACTGGGGGTGAGTGTCTGAAAAGTTTCAGCGCTCCGTCCATCATCTCCTTGTGTTTGCTTTGTTCGCCCTAAGTTGGCAGGGTATGCCCAGACGTGGGTCCCTTGCTCACTTTGCCACTGGATTCAAGCTAGCCTGGCTGATGAGGGCTGTTAGCCCGAAACCGGTCCCAGGATGCTTGTTTCCTGTCCAGGGAAGACATGGCTTGGCAGTTCGGGCTGGACTGTTCCCATGAGGCACAGGGTCAAGACTGATTTGCATATAGCTGTGTCTGAACTGGGGTGGCGAAGTGAGCTAAAGAACGATGATGGATTCAACCCAGATCTGTGACTGGGGGTGAGTGTCTGAAAAGTTTCAGCGCTCCGTCCATCATCTCCTTGTGTTTGCTTTGTTCGCCCTAAGTTGGCAGGGTATGCCCAGACGTGGGTCCCTTGCTCACTTTGCCACTGGATTCAAGCTAGCCTGGCTGATGAGGGCTGTTAGCCCGAAACCGGTCCCAGGATGCTTGTTTCCTGTCCAGGGAAGACATGGCTTGGCAGTTCGGGCTGGACTGTTCCCATGAGGCACAGGGTCAAGACTGATTTGCATATAGCTGTGTCTGAACTGGGGTGGCGAAGTGAGCTAAAGAACGATGATGGATTCAACCCAGATCTGTGACTGGGGGTGAGTGTCTGAAAAGTTTCAGCGCTCCGTCCATCATCTCCTTGTGTTTGCTTTGTTCGCCCTAAGTTGGCAGGGTATGCCCAGACGTGGGTCCCTTGCTCACTTTGCCACTGGATTCAAGCTAGCCTGGCTGATGAGGGCTGTTAGCCCGAAACCGGTCCCAGGATGCTTGTTTCCTGTCCAGGGAAGACATGGCTTGGCAGTTCGGGCTGGACTGTTCCCATGAGGCACAGGGTCAAGACTGATTTGCATATAGCTGTGTCTGAACTGGGGTGGCGAAGTGAGCTAAAGAACGATGATGGATTCAACCCAGATCTGTGACTGGGGGTGAGTGTCTGAAAAGTTTCAGCGCTCCGTCCATCATCTCCTTGTGTTTGCTTTGTTCGCCCTAAGTTGGCAGGGTATGCCCAGACGTGGGTCCCTTGCTCACTTTGCCACTGGATTCAAGCTAGCCTGGCTGATGAGGGCTGTTAGCCCGAAACCGGTCCCAGGATGCTTGTTTCCTGTCCAGGGAAGACATGGCTTGGCAGTTCGGGCTGGACTGTTCCCATGAGGCACAGGGTCAAGACTGATTTGCATATAGCTGTGTCTGAACTGGGGTGGCGAAGTGAGCTAAAGAACGATGATGGATTCAACCCAGATCTGTGACTGGGGGTGAGTGTCTGAAAAGTTTCAGCGCTCCGTCCATCATCTCCTTGTGTTTGCTTTGTTCGCCCTAAGTTGGCAGGGTATGCCCAGACGTGGGTCCCTTGCTCACTTTGCCACTGGATTCAAGCTAGCCTGGCTGATGAGGGCTGTTAGCCCGAAACCGGTCCCAGGATGCTTGTTTCCTGTCCAGGGAAGACATGGCTTGGCAGTTCGGGCTGGACTGTTCCCATGAGGCACAGGGTCAAGACTGATTTGCATATAGCTGTGTCTGAACTGGGGTGGCGAAGTGAGCTAAAGAACGATGATGGATTCAACCCAGATCTGTGACTGGGGGTGAGTGTCTGAAAAGTTTCAGCGCTCCGTCCATCATCTCCTTGTGTTTGCTTTGTTCGCCCTAAGTTGGCAGGGTATGCCCAGACGTGGGTCCCTTGCTCACTTTGCCACTGGATTCAAGCTAGCCTGGCTGATGAGGGCTGTTAGCCCGAAACCGGTCCCAGGATGCTTGTTTCCTGTCCAGGGAAGACATGGCTTGGCAGTTCGGGCTGGACTGTTCCCATGAGGCACAGGGTCAAGACTGATTTGCATATAGCTGTGTCTGAACTGGGGTGGCGAAGTGAGCTAAAGAACGATGATGGATTCAACCCAGATCTGTGACTGGGGGTGAGTGTCTGAAAAGTTTCAGCGCTCCGTCCATCATCTCCTTGTGTTTGCTTTGTTCGCCCTAAGTTGGCAGGGTATGCCCAGACGTGGGTCCCTTGCTCACTTTGCCACTGGATTCAAGCTAGCCTGGCTGATGAGGGCTGTTAGCCCGAAACCGGTCCCAGGATGCTTGTTTCCTGTCCAGGGAAGACATGGCTTGGCAGTTCGGGCTGGACTGTTCCCATGAGGCACAGGGTCAAGACTGATTTGCATATAGCTGTGTCTGAACTGGGGTGGCGAAGTGAGCTAAAGAACGATGATGGATTCAACCCAGATCTGTGACTGGGGGTGAGTGTCTGAAAAGTTTCAGCGCTCCGTCCATCATCTCCTTGTGTTTGCTTTGTTCGCCCTAAGTTGGCAGGGTATGCCCAGACGTGGGTCCCTTGCTCACTTTGCCACTGGATTCAAGCTAGCCTGGCTGATGAGGGCTGTTAGCCCGAAACCGGTCCCAGGATGCTTGTTTCCTGTCCAGGGAAGACATGGCTTGGCAGTTCGGGCTGGACTGTTCCCATGAGGCACAGGGTCAAGACTGATTTGCATATAGCTGTGTCTGAACTGGGGTGGCGAAGTGAGCTAAAGAACGATGATGGATTCAACCCAGATCTGTGACTGGGGGTGAGTGTCTGAAAAGTTTCAGCGCTCCGTCCATCATCTCCTTGTGTTTGCTTTGTTCGCCCTAAGTTGGCAGGGTATGCCCAGACGTGGGTCCCTTGCTCACTTTGCCACTGGATTCAAGCTAGCCTGGCTGATGAGGGCTGTTAGCCCGAAACCGGTCCCAGGATGCTTGTTTCCTGTCCAGGGAAGACATGGCTTGGCAGTTCGGGCTGGACTGTTCCCATGAGGCACAGGGTCAAGACTGATTTGCATATAGCTGTGTCTGAACTGGGGTGGCGAAGTGAGCTAAAGAACGATGATGGATTCAACCCAGATCTGTGACTGGGGGTGAGTGTCTGAAAAGTTTCAGCGCTCCGTCCATCATCTCCTTGTGTTTGCTTTGTTCGCCCTAAGTTGGCAGGGTATGCCCAGACGTGGGTCCCTTGCTCACTTTGCCACTGGATTCAAGCTAGCCTGGCTGATGAGGGCTGTTAGCCCGAAACCGGTCCCAGGATGCTTGTTTCCTGTCCAGGGAAGACATGGCTTGGCAGTTCGGGCTGGACTGTTCCCATGAGGCACAGGGTCAAGACTGATTTGCATATAGCTGTGTCTGAACTGGGGTGGCGAAGTGAGCTAAAGAACGATGATGGATTCAACCCAGATCTGTGACTGGGGGTGAGTGTCTGAAAAGTTTCAGCGCTCCGTCCATCATCTCCTTGTGTTTGCTTTGTTCGCCCTAAGTTGGCAGGGTATGCCCAGACGTGGGTCCCTTGCTCACTTTGCCACTGGATTCAAGCTAGCCTGGCTGATGAGGGCTGTTAGCCCGAAACCGGTCCCAGGATGCTTGTTTCCTGTCCAGGGAAGACATGGCTTGGCAGTTCGGGCTGGACTGTTCCCATGAGGCACAGGGTCAAGACTGATTTGCATATAGCTGTGTCTGAACTGGGGTGGCGAAGTGAGCTAAAGAACGATGATGGATTCAACCCAGATCTGTGACTGGGGGTGAGTGTCTGAAAAGTTTCAGCGCTCCGTCCATCATCTCCTTGTGTTTGCTTTGTTCGCCCTAAGTTGGCAGGGTATGCCCAGACGTGGGTCCCTTGCTCACTTTGCCACTGGATTCAAGCTAGCCTGGCTGATGAGGGCTGTTAGCCCGAAACCGGTCCCAGGATGCTTGTTTCCTGTCCAGGGAAGACATGGCTTGGCAGTTCGGGCTGGACTGTTCCCATGAGGCACAGGGTCAAGACTGATTTGCATATAGCTGTGTCTGAACTGGGGTGGCGAAGTGAGCTAAAGAACGATGATGGATTCAACCCAGATCTGTGACTGGGGGTGAGTGTCTGAAAAGTTTCAGCGCTCCGTCCATCATCTCCTTGTGTTTGCTTTGTTCGCCCTAAGTTGGCAGGGTATGCCCAGACGTGGGTCCCTTGCTCACTTTGCCACTGGATTCAAGCTAGCCTGGCTGATGAGGGCTGTTAGCCCGAAACCGGTCCCAGGATGCTTGTTTCCTGTCCAGGGAAGACATGGCTTGGCAGTTCGGGCTGGACTGTTCCCATGAGGCACAGGGTCAAGACTGATTTGCATATAGCTGTGTCTGAACTGGGGTGGCGAAGTGAGCTAAAGAACGATGATGGATTCAACCCAGATCTGTGACTGGGGGTGAGTGTCTGAAAAGTTTCAGCGCTCCGTCCATCATCTCCTTGTGTTTGCTTTGTTCGCCCTAAGTTGGCAGGGTATGCCCAGACGTGGGTCCCTTGCTCACTTTGCCACTGGATTCAAGCTAGCCTGGCTGATGAGGGCTGTTAGCCCGAAACCGGTCCCAGGATGCTTGTTTCCTGTCCAGGGAAGACATGGCTTGGCAGTTCGGGCTGGACTGTTCCCATGAGGCACAGGGTCAAGACTGATTTGCATATAGCTGTGTCTGAACTGGGGTGGCGAAGTGAGCTAAAGAACGATGATGGATTCAACCCAGATCTGTGACTGGGGGTGAGTGTCTGAAAAGTTTCAGCGCTCCGTCCATCATCTCCTTGTGTTTGCTTTGTTCGCCCTAAGTTGGCAGGGTATGCCCAGACGTGGGTCCCTTGCTCACTTTGCCACTGGATTCAAGCTAGCCTGGCTGATGAGGGCTGTTAGCCCGAAACCGGTCCCAGGATGCTTGTTTCCTGTCCAGGGAAGACATGGCTTGGCAGTTCGGGCTGGACTGTTCCCATGAGGCACAGGGTCAAGACTGATTTGCATATAGCTGTGTCTGAACTGGGGTGGCGAAGTGAGCTAAAGAACGATGATGGATTCAACCCAGATCTGTGACTGGGGGTGAGTGTCTGAAAAGTTTCAGCGCTCCGTCCATCATCTCCTTGTGTTTGCTTTGTTCGCCCTAAGTTGGCAGGGTATGCCCAGACGTGGGTCCCTTGCTCACTTTGCCACTGGATTCAAGCTAGCCTGGCTGATGAGGGCTGTTAGCCCGAAACCGGTCCCAGGATGCTTGTTTCCTGTCCAGGGAAGACATGGCTTGGCAGTTCGGGCTGGACTGTTCCCATGAGGCACAGGGTCAAGACTGATTTGCATATAGCTGTGTCTGAACTGGGGTGGCGAAGTGAGCTAAAGAACGATGATGGATTCAACCCAGATCTGTGACTGGGGGTGAGTGTCTGAAAAGTTTCAGCGCTCCGTCCATCATCTCCTTGTGTTTGCTTTGTTCGCCCTAAGTTGGCAGGGTATGCCCAGACGTGGGTCCCTTGCTCACTTTGCCACTGGATTCAAGCTAGCCTGGCTGATGAGGGCTGTTAGCCCGAAACCGGTCCCAGGATGCTTGTTTCCTGTCCAGGGAAGACATGGCTTGGCAGTTCGGGCTGGACTGTTCCCATGAGGCACAGGGTCAAGACTGATTTGCATATAGCTGTGTCTGAACTGGGGTGGCGAAGTGAGCTAAAGAACGATGATGGATTCAACCCAGATCTGTGACTGGGGGTGAGTGTCTGAAAAGTTTCAGCGCTCCGTCCATCATCTCCTTGTGTTTGCTTTGTTCGCCCTAAGTTGGCAGGGTATGCCCAGACGTGGGTCCCTTGCTCACTTTGCCACTGGATTCAAGCTAGCCTGGCTGATGAGGGCTGTTAGCCCGAAACCGGTCCCAGGATGCTTGTTTCCTGTCCAGGGAAGACATGGCTTGGCAGTTCGGGCTGGACTGTTCCCATGAGGCACAGGGTCAAGACTGATTTGCATATAGCTGTGTCTGAACTGGGGTGGCGAAGTGAGCTAAAGAACGATGATGGATTCAACCCAGATCTGTGACTGGGGGTGAGTGTCTGAAAAGTTTCAGCGCTCCGTCCATCATCTCCTTGTGTTTGCTTTGTTCGCCCTAAGTTGGCAGGGTATGCCCAGACGTGGGTCCCTTGCTCACTTTGCCACTGGATTCAAGCTAGCCTGGCTGATGAGGGCTGTTAGCCCGAAACCGGTCCCAGGATGCTTGTTTCCTGTCCAGGGAAGACATGGCTTGGCAGTTCGGGCTGGACTGTTCCCATGAGGCACAGGGTCAAGACTGATTTGCATATAGCTGTGTCTGAACTGGGGTGGCGAAGTGAGCTAAAGAACGATGATGGATTCAACCCAGATCTGTGACTGGGGGTGAGTGTCTGAAAAGTTTCAGCGCTCCGTCCATCATCTCCTTGTGTTTGCTTTGTTCGCCCTAAGTTGGCAGGGTATGCCCAGACGTGGGTCCCTTGCTCACTTTGCCACTGGATTCAAGCTAGCCTGGCTGATGAGGGCTGTTAGCCCGAAACCGGTCCCAGGATGCTTGTTTCCTGTCCAGGGAAGACATGGCTTGGCAGTTCGGGCTGGACTGTTCCCATGAGGCACAGGGTCAAGACTGATTTGCATATAGCTGTGTCTGAACTGGGGTGGCGAAGTGAGCTAAAGAACGATGATGGATTCAACCCAGATCTGTGACTGGGGGTGAGTGTCTGAAAAGTTTCAGCGCTCCGTCCATCATCTCCTTGTGTTTGCTTTGTTCGCCCTAAGTTGGCAGGGTATGCCCAGACGTGGGTCCCTTGCTCACTTTGCCACTGGATTCAAGCTAGCCTGGCTGATGAGGGCTGTTAGCCCGAAACCGGTCCCAGGATGCTTGTTTCCTGTCCAGGGAAGACATGGCTTGGCAGTTCGGGCTGGACTGTTCCCATGAGGCACAGGGTCAAGACTGATTTGCATATAGCTGTGTCTGAACTGGGGTGGCGAAGTGAGCTAAAGAACGATGATGGATTCAACCCAGATCTGTGACTGGGGGTGAGTGTCTGAAAAGTTTCAGCGCTCCGTCCATCATCTCCTTGTGTTTGCTTTGTTCGCCCTAAGTTGGCAGGGTATGCCCAGACGTGGGTCCCTTGCTCACTTTGCCACTGGATTCAAGCTAGCCTGGCTGATGAGGGCTGTTAGCCCGAAACCGGTCCCAGGATGCTTGTTTCCTGTCCAGGGAAGACATGGCTTGGCAGTTCGGGCTGGACTGTTCCCATGAGGCACAGGGTCAAGACTGATTTGCATATAGCTGTGTCTGAACTGGGGTGGCGAAGTGAGCTAAAGAACGATGATGGATTCAACCCAGATCTGTGACTGGGGGTGAGTGTCTGAAAAGTTTCAGCGCTCCGTCCATCATCTCCTTGTGTTTGCTTTGTTCGCCCTAAGTTGGCAGGGTATGCCCAGACGTGGGTCCCTTGCTCACTTTGCCACTGGATTCAAGCTAGCCTGGCTGATGAGGGCTGTTAGCCCGAAACCGGTCCCAGGATGCTTGTTTCCTGTCCAGGGAAGACATGGCTTGGCAGTTCGGGCTGGACTGTTCCCATGAGGCACAGGGTCAAGACTGATTTGCATATAGCTGTGTCTGAACTGGGGTGGCGAAGTGAGCTAAAGAACGATGATGGATTCAACCCAGATCTGTGACTGGGGGTGAGTGTCTGAAAAGTTTCAGCGCTCCGTCCATCATCTCCTTGTGTTTGCTTTGTTCGCCCTAAGTTGGCAGGGTATGCCCAGACGTGGGTCCCTTGCTCACTTTGCCACTGGATTCAAGCTAGCCTGGCTGATGAGGGCTGTTAGCCCGAAACCGGTCCCAGGATGCTTGTTTCCTGTCCAGGGAAGACATGGCTTGGCAGTTCGGGCTGGACTGTTCCCATGAGGCACAGGGTCAAGACTGATTTGCATATAGCTGTGTCTGAACTGGGGTGGCGAAGTGAGCTAAAGAACGATGATGGATTCAACCCAGATCTGTGACTGGGGGTGAGTGTCTGAAAAGTTTCAGCGCTCCGTCCATCATCTCCTTGTGTTTGCTTTGTTCGCCCTAAGTTGGCAGGGTATGCCCAGACGTGGGTCCCTTGCTCACTTTGCCACTGGATTCAAGCTAGCCTGGCTGATGAGGGCTGTTAGCCCGAAACCGGTCCCAGGATGCTTGTTTCCTGTCCAGGGAAGACATGGCTTGGCAGTTCGGGCTGGACTGTTCCCATGAGGCACAGGGTCAAGACTGATTTGCATATAGCTGTGTCTGAACTGGGGTGGCGAAGTGAGCTAAAGAACGATGATGGATTCAACCCAGATCTGTGACTGGGGGTGAGTGTCTGAAAAGTTTCAGCGCTCCGTCCATCATCTCCTTGTGTTTGCTTTGTTCGCCCTAAGTTGGCAGGGTATGCCCAGACGTGGGTCCCTTGCTCACTTTGCCACTGGATTCAAGCTAGCCTGGCTGATGAGGGCTGTTAGCCCGAAACCGGTCCCAGGATGCTTGTTTCCTGTCCAGGGAAGACATGGCTTGGCAGTTCGGGCTGGACTGTTCCCATGAGGCACAGGGTCAAGACTGATTTGCATATAGCTGTGTCTGAACTGGGGTGGCGAAGTGAGCTAAAGAACGATGATGGATTCAACCCAGATCTGTGACTGGGGGTGAGTGTCTGAAAAGTTTCAGCGCTCCGTCCATCATCTCCTTGTGTTTGCTTTGTTCGCCCTAAGTTGGCAGGGTATGCCCAGACGTGGGTCCCTTGCTCACTTTGCCACTGGATTCAAGCTAGCCTGGCTGATGAGGGCTGTTAGCCCGAAACCGGTCCCAGGATGCTTGTTTCCTGTCCAGGGAAGACATGGCTTGGCAGTTCGGGCTGGACTGTTCCCATGAGGCACAGGGTCAAGACTGATTTGCATATAGCTGTGTCTGAACTGGGGTGGCGAAGTGAGCTAAAGAACGATGATGGATTCAACCCAGATCTGTGACTGGGGGTGAGTGTCTGAAAAGTTTCAGCGCTCCGTCCATCATCTCCTTGTGTTTGCTTTGTTCGCCCTAAGTTGGCAGGGTATGCCCAGACGTGGGTCCCTTGCTCACTTTGCCACTGGATTCAAGCTAGCCTGGCTGATGAGGGCTGTTAGCCCGAAACCGGTCCCAGGATGCTTGTTTCCTGTCCAGGGAAGACATGGCTTGGCAGTTCGGGCTGGACTGTTCCCATGAGGCACAGGGTCAAGACTGATTTGCATATAGCTGTGTCTGAACTGGGGTGGCGAAGTGAGCTAAAGAACGATGATGGATTCAACCCAGATCTGTGACTGGGGGTGAGTGTCTGAAAAGTTTCAGCGCTCCGTCCATCATCTCCTTGTGTTTGCTTTGTTCGCCCTAAGTTGGCAGGGTATGCCCAGACGTGGGTCCCTTGCTCACTTTGCCACTGGATTCAAGCTAGCCTGGCTGATGAGGGCTGTTAGCCCGAAACCGGTCCCAGGATGCTTGTTTCCTGTCCAGGGAAGACATGGCTTGGCAGTTCGGGCTGGACTGTTCCCATGAGGCACAGGGTCAAGACTGATTTGCATATAGCTGTGTCTGAACTGGGGTGGCGAAGTGAGCTAAAGAACGATGATGGATTCAACCCAGATCTGTGACTGGGGGTGAGTGTCTGAAAAGTTTCAGCGCTCCGTCCATCATCTCCTTGTGTTTGCTTTGTTCGCCCTAAGTTGGCAGGGTATGCCCAGACGTGGGTCCCTTGCTCACTTTGCCACTGGATTCAAGCTAGCCTGGCTGATGAGGGCTGTTAGCCCGAAACCGGTCCCAGGATGCTTGTTTCCTGTCCAGGGAAGACATGGCTTGGCAGTTCGGGCTGGACTGTTCCCATGAGGCACAGGGTCAAGACTGATTTGCATATAGCTGTGTCTGAACTGGGGTGGCGAAGTGAGCTAAAGAACGATGATGGATTCAACCCAGATCTGTGACTGGGGGTGAGTGTCTGAAAAGTTTCAGCGCTCCGTCCATCATCTCCTTGTGTTTGCTTTGTTCGCCCTAAGTTGGCAGGGTATGCCCAGACGTGGGTCCCTTGCTCACTTTGCCACTGGATTCAAGCTAGCCTGGCTGATGAGGGCTGTTAGCCCGAAACCGGTCCCAGGATGCTTGTTTCCTGTCCAGGGAAGACATGGCTTGGCAGTTCGGGCTGGACTGTTCCCATGAGGCACAGGGTCAAGACTGATTTGCATATAGCTGTGTCTGAACTGGGGTGGCGAAGTGAGCTAAAGAACGATGATGGATTCAACCCAGATCTGTGACTGGGGGTGAGTGTCTGAAAAGTTTCAGCGCTCCGTCCATCATCTCCTTGTGTTTGCTTTGTTCGCCCTAAGTTGGCAGGGTATGCCCAGACGTGGGTCCCTTGCTCACTTTGCCACTGGATTCAAGCTAGCCTGGCTGATGAGGGCTGTTAGCCCGAAACCGGTCCCAGGATGCTTGTTTCCTGTCCAGGGAAGACATGGCTTGGCAGTTCGGGCTGGACTGTTCCCATGAGGCACAGGGTCAAGACTGATTTGCATATAGCTGTGTCTGAACTGGGGTGGCGAAGTGAGCTAAAGAACGATGATGGATTCAACCCAGATCTGTGACTGGGGGTGAGTGTCTGAAAAGTTTCAGCGCTCCGTCCATCATCTCCTTGTGTTTGCTTTGTTCGCCCTAAGTTGGCAGGGTATGCCCAGACGTGGGTCCCTTGCTCACTTTGCCACTGGATTCAAGCTAGCCTGGCTGATGAGGGCTGTTAGCCCGAAACCGGTCCCAGGATGCTTGTTTCCTGTCCAGGGAAGACATGGCTTGGCAGTTCGGGCTGGACTGTTCCCATGAGGCACAGGGTCAAGACTGATTTGCATATAGCTGTGTCTGAACTGGGGTGGCGAAGTGAGCTAAAGAACGATGATGGATTCAACCCAGATCTGTGACTGGGGGTGAGTGTCTGAAAAGTTTCAGCGCTCCGTCCATCATCTCCTTGTGTTTGCTTTGTTCGCCCTAAGTTGGCAGGGTATGCCCAGACGTGGGTCCCTTGCTCACTTTGCCACTGGATTCAAGCTAGCCTGGCTGATGAGGGCTGTTAGCCCGAAACCGGTCCCAGGATGCTTGTTTCCTGTCCAGGGAAGACATGGCTTGGCAGTTCGGGCTGGACTGTTCCCATGAGGCACAGGGTCAAGACTGATTTGCATATAGCTGTGTCTGAACTGGGGTGGCGAAGTGAGCTAAAGAACGATGATGGATTCAACCCAGATCTGTGACTGGGGGTGAGTGTCTGAAAAGTTTCAGCGCTCCGTCCATCATCTCCTTGTGTTTGCTTTGTTCGCCCTAAGTTGGCAGGGTATGCCCAGACGTGGGTCCCTTGCTCACTTTGCCACTGGATTCAAGCTAGCCTGGCTGATGAGGGCTGTTAGCCCGAAACCGGTCCCAGGATGCTTGTTTCCTGTCCAGGGAAGACATGGCTTGGCAGTTCGGGCTGGACTGTTCCCATGAGGCACAGGGTCAAGACTGATTTGCATATAGCTGTGTCTGAACTGGGGTGGCGAAGTGAGCTAAAGAACGATGATGGATTCAACCCAGATCTGTGACTGGGGGTGAGTGTCTGAAAAGTTTCAGCGCTCCGTCCATCATCTCCTTGTGTTTGCTTTGTTCGCCCTAAGTTGGCAGGGTATGCCCAGACGTGGGTCCCTTGCTCACTTTGCCACTGGATTCAAGCTAGCCTGGCTGATGAGGGCTGTTAGCCCGAAACCGGTCCCAGGATGCTTGTTTCCTGTCCAGGGAAGACATGGCTTGGCAGTTCGGGCTGGACTGTTCCCATGAGGCACAGGGTCAAGACTGATTTGCATATAGCTGTGTCTGAACTGGGGTGGCGAAGTGAGCTAAAGAACGATGATGGATTCAACCCAGATCTGTGACTGGGGGTGAGTGTCTGAAAAGTTTCAGCGCTCCGTCCATCATCTCCTTGTGTTTGCTTTGTTCGCCCTAAGTTGGCAGGGTATGCCCAGACGTGGGTCCCTTGCTCACTTTGCCACTGGATTCAAGCTAGCCTGGCTGATGAGGGCTGTTAGCCCGAAACCGGTCCCAGGATGCTTGTTTCCTGTCCAGGGAAGACATGGCTTGGCAGTTCGGGCTGGACTGTTCCCATGAGGCACAGGGTCAAGACTGATTTGCATATAGCTGTGTCTGAACTGGGGTGGCGAAGTGAGCTAAAGAACGATGATGGATTCAACCCAGATCTGTGACTGGGGGTGAGTGTCTGAAAAGTTTCAGCGCTCCGTCCATCATCTCCTTGTGTTTGCTTTGTTCGCCCTAAGTTGGCAGGGTATGCCCAGACGTGGGTCCCTTGCTCACTTTGCCACTGGATTCAAGCTAGCCTGGCTGATGAGGGCTGTTAGCCCGAAACCGGTCCCAGGATGCTTGTTTCCTGTCCAGGGAAGACATGGCTTGGCAGTTCGGGCTGGACTGTTCCCATGAGGCACAGGGTCAAGACTGATTTGCATATAGCTGTGTCTGAACTGGGGTGGCGAAGTGAGCTAAAGAACGATGATGGATTCAACCCAGATCTGTGACTGGGGGTGAGTGTCTGAAAAGTTTCAGCGCTCCGTCCATCATCTCCTTGTGTTTGCTTTGTTCGCCCTAAGTTGGCAGGGTATGCCCAGACGTGGGTCCCTTGCTCACTTTGCCACTGGATTCAAGCTAGCCTGGCTGATGAGGGCTGTTAGCCCGAAACCGGTCCCAGGATGCTTGTTTCCTGTCCAGGGAAGACATGGCTTGGCAGTTCGGGCTGGACTGTTCCCATGAGGCACAGGGTCAAGACTGATTTGCATATAGCTGTGTCTGAACTGGGGTGGCGAAGTGAGCTAAAGAACGATGATGGATTCAACCCAGATCTGTGACTGGGGGTGAGTGTCTGAAAAGTTTCAGCGCTCCGTCCATCATCTCCTTGTGTTTGCTTTGTTCGCCCTAAGTTGGCAGGGTATGCCCAGACGTGGGTCCCTTGCTCACTTTGCCACTGGATTCAAGCTAGCCTGGCTGATGAGGGCTGTTAGCCCGAAACCGGTCCCAGGATGCTTGTTTCCTGTCCAGGGAAGACATGGCTTGGCAGTTCGGGCTGGACTGTTCCCATGAGGCACAGGGTCAAGACTGATTTGCATATAGCTGTGTCTGAACTGGGGTGGCGAAGTGAGCTAAAGAACGATGATGGATTCAACCCAGATCTGTGACTGGGGGTGAGTGTCTGAAAAGTTTCAGCGCTCCGTCCATCATCTCCTTGTGTTTGCTTTGTTCGCCCTAAGTTGGCAGGGTATGCCCAGACGTGGGTCCCTTGCTCACTTTGCCACTGGATTCAAGCTAGCCTGGCTGATGAGGGCTGTTAGCCCGAAACCGGTCCCAGGATGCTTGTTTCCTGTCCAGGGAAGACATGGCTTGGCAGTTCGGGCTGGACTGTTCCCATGAGGCACAGGGTCAAGACTGATTTGCATATAGCTGTGTCTGAACTGGGGTGGCGAAGTGAGCTAAAGAACGATGATGGATTCAACCCAGATCTGTGACTGGGGGTGAGTGTCTGAAAAGTTTCAGCGCTCCGTCCATCATCTCCTTGTGTTTGCTTTGTTCGCCCTAAGTTGGCAGGGTATGCCCAGACGTGGGTCCCTTGCTCACTTTGCCACTGGATTCAAGCTAGCCTGGCTGATGAGGGCTGTTAGCCCGAAACCGGTCCCAGGATGCTTGTTTCCTGTCCAGGGAAGACATGGCTTGGCAGTTCGGGCTGGACTGTTCCCATGAGGCACAGGGTCAAGACTGATTTGCATATAGCTGTGTCTGAACTGGGGTGGCGAAGTGAGCTAAAGAACGATGATGGATTCAACCCAGATCTGTGACTGGGGGTGAGTGTCTGAAAAGTTTCAGCGCTCCGTCCATCATCTCCTTGTGTTTGCTTTGTTCGCCCTAAGTTGGCAGGGTATGCCCAGACGTGGGTCCCTTGCTCACTTTGCCACTGGATTCAAGCTAGCCTGGCTGATGAGGGCTGTTAGCCCGAAACCGGTCCCAGGATGCTTGTTTCCTGTCCAGGGAAGACATGGCTTGGCAGTTCGGGCTGGACTGTTCCCATGAGGCACAGGGTCAAGACTGATTTGCATATAGCTGTGTCTGAACTGGGGTGGCGAAGTGAGCTAAAGAACGATGATGGATTCAACCCAGATCTGTGACTGGGGGTGAGTGTCTGAAAAGTTTCAGCGCTCCGTCCATCATCTCCTTGTGTTTGCTTTGTTCGCCCTAAGTTGGCAGGGTATGCCCAGACGTGGGTCCCTTGCTCACTTTGCCACTGGATTCAAGCTAGCCTGGCTGATGAGGGCTGTTAGCCCGAAACCGGTCCCAGGATGCTTGTTTCCTGTCCAGGGAAGACATGGCTTGGCAGTTCGGGCTGGACTGTTCCCATGAGGCACAGGGTCAAGACTGATTTGCATATAGCTGTGTCTGAACTGGGGTGGCGAAGTGAGCTAAAGAACGATGATGGATTCAACCCAGATCTGTGACTGGGGGTGAGTGTCTGAAAAGTTTCAGCGCTCCGTCCATCATCTCCTTGTGTTTGCTTTGTTCGCCCTAAGTTGGCAGGGTATGCCCAGACGTGGGTCCCTTGCTCACTTTGCCACTGGATTCAAGCTAGCCTGGCTGATGAGGGCTGTTAGCCCGAAACCGGTCCCAGGATGCTTGTTTCCTGTCCAGGGAAGACATGGCTTGGCAGTTCGGGCTGGACTGTTCCCATGAGGCACAGGGTCAAGACTGATTTGCATATAGCTGTGTCTGAACTGGGGTGGCGAAGTGAGCTAAAGAACGATGATGGATTCAACCCAGATCTGTGACTGGGGGTGAGTGTCTGAAAAGTTTCAGCGCTCCGTCCATCATCTCCTTGTGTTTGCTTTGTTCGCCCTAAGTTGGCAGGGTATGCCCAGACGTGGGTCCCTTGCTCACTTTGCCACTGGATTCAAGCTAGCCTGGCTGATGAGGGCTGTTAGCCCGAAACCGGTCCCAGGATGCTTGTTTCCTGTCCAGGGAAGACATGGCTTGGCAGTTCGGGCTGGACTGTTCCCATGAGGCACAGGGTCAAGACTGATTTGCATATAGCTGTGTCTGAACTGGGGTGGCGAAGTGAGCTAAAGAACGATGATGGATTCAACCCAGATCTGTGACTGGGGGTGAGTGTCTGAAAAGTTTCAGCGCTCCGTCCATCATCTCCTTGTGTTTGCTTTGTTCGCCCTAAGTTGGCAGGGTATGCCCAGACGTGGGTCCCTTGCTCACTTTGCCACTGGATTCAAGCTAGCCTGGCTGATGAGGGCTGTTAGCCCGAAACCGGTCCCAGGATGCTTGTTTCCTGTCCAGGGAAGACATGGCTTGGCAGTTCGGGCTGGACTGTTCCCATGAGGCACAGGGTCAAGACTGATTTGCATATAGCTGTGTCTGAACTGGGGTGGCGAAGTGAGCTAAAGAACGATGATGGATTCAACCCAGATCTGTGACTGGGGGTGAGTGTCTGAAAAGTTTCAGCGCTCCGTCCATCATCTCCTTGTGTTTGCTTTGTTCGCCCTAAGTTGGCAGGGTATGCCCAGACGTGGGTCCCTTGCTCACTTTGCCACTGGATTCAAGCTAGCCTGGCTGATGAGGGCTGTTAGCCCGAAACCGGTCCCAGGATGCTTGTTTCCTGTCCAGGGAAGACATGGCTTGGCAGTTCGGGCTGGACTGTTCCCATGAGGCACAGGGTCAAGACTGATTTGCATATAGCTGTGTCTGAACTGGGGTGGCGAAGTGAGCTAAAGAACGATGATGGATTCAACCCAGATCTGTGACTGGGGGTGAGTGTCTGAAAAGTTTCAGCGCTCCGTCCATCATCTCCTTGTGTTTGCTTTGTTCGCCCTAAGTTGGCAGGGTATGCCCAGACGTGGGTCCCTTGCTCACTTTGCCACTGGATTCAAGCTAGCCTGGCTGATGAGGGCTGTTAGCCCGAAACCGGTCCCAGGATGCTTGTTTCCTGTCCAGGGAAGACATGGCTTGGCAGTTCGGGCTGGACTGTTCCCATGAGGCACAGGGTCAAGACTGATTTGCATATAGCTGTGTCTGAACTGGGGTGGCGAAGTGAGCTAAAGAACGATGATGGATTCAACCCAGATCTGTGACTGGGGGTGAGTGTCTGAAAAGTTTCAGCGCTCCGTCCATCATCTCCTTGTGTTTGCTTTGTTCGCCCTAAGTTGGCAGGGTATGCCCAGACGTGGGTCCCTTGCTCACTTTGCCACTGGATTCAAGCTAGCCTGGCTGATGAGGGCTGTTAGCCCGAAACCGGTCCCAGGATGCTTGTTTCCTGTCCAGGGAAGACATGGCTTGGCAGTTCGGGCTGGACTGTTCCCATGAGGCACAGGGTCAAGACTGATTTGCATATAGCTGTGTCTGAACTGGGGTGGCGAAGTGAGCTAAAGAACGATGATGGATTCAACCCAGATCTGTGACTGGGGGTGAGTGTCTGAAAAGTTTCAGCGCTCCGTCCATCATCTCCTTGTGTTTGCTTTGTTCGCCCTAAGTTGGCAGGGTATGCCCAGACGTGGGTCCCTTGCTCACTTTGCCACTGGATTCAAGCTAGCCTGGCTGATGAGGGCTGTTAGCCCGAAACCGGTCCCAGGATGCTTGTTTCCTGTCCAGGGAAGACATGGCTTGGCAGTTCGGGCTGGACTGTTCCCATGAGGCACAGGGTCAAGACTGATTTGCATATAGCTGTGTCTGAACTGGGGTGGCGAAGTGAGCTAAAGAACGATGATGGATTCAACCCAGATCTGTGACTGGGGGTGAGTGTCTGAAAAGTTTCAGCGCTCCGTCCATCATCTCCTTGTGTTTGCTTTGTTCGCCCTAAGTTGGCAGGGTATGCCCAGACGTGGGTCCCTTGCTCACTTTGCCACTGGATTCAAGCTAGCCTGGCTGATGAGGGCTGTTAGCCCGAAACCGGTCCCAGGATGCTTGTTTCCTGTCCAGGGAAGACATGGCTTGGCAGTTCGGGCTGGACTGTTCCCATGAGGCACAGGGTCAAGACTGATTTGCATATAGCTGTGTCTGAACTGGGGTGGCGAAGTGAGCTAAAGAACGATGATGGATTCAACCCAGATCTGTGACTGGGGGTGAGTGTCTGAAAAGTTTCAGCGCTCCGTCCATCATCTCCTTGTGTTTGCTTTGTTCGCCCTAAGTTGGCAGGGTATGCCCAGACGTGGGTCCCTTGCTCACTTTGCCACTGGATTCAAGCTAGCCTGGCTGATGAGGGCTGTTAGCCCGAAACCGGTCCCAGGATGCTTGTTTCCTGTCCAGGGAAGACATGGCTTGGCAGTTCGGGCTGGACTGTTCCCATGAGGCACAGGGTCAAGACTGATTTGCATATAGCTGTGTCTGAACTGGGGTGGCGAAGTGAGCTAAAGAACGATGATGGATTCAACCCAGATCTGTGACTGGGGGTGAGTGTCTGAAAAGTTTCAGCGCTCCGTCCATCATCTCCTTGTGTTTGCTTTGTTCGCCCTAAGTTGGCAGGGTATGCCCAGACGTGGGTCCCTTGCTCACTTTGCCACTGGATTCAAGCTAGCCTGGCTGATGAGGGCTGTTAGCCCGAAACCGGTCCCAGGATGCTTGTTTCCTGTCCAGGGAAGACATGGCTTGGCAGTTCGGGCTGGACTGTTCCCATGAGGCACAGGGTCAAGACTGATTTGCATATAGCTGTGTCTGAACTGGGGTGGCGAAGTGAGCTAAAGAACGATGATGGATTCAACCCAGATCTGTGACTGGGGGTGAGTGTCTGAAAAGTTTCAGCGCTCCGTCCATCATCTCCTTGTGTTTGCTTTGTTCGCCCTAAGTTGGCAGGGTATGCCCAGACGTGGGTCCCTTGCTCACTTTGCCACTGGATTCAAGCTAGCCTGGCTGATGAGGGCTGTTAGCCCGAAACCGGTCCCAGGATGCTTGTTTCCTGTCCAGGGAAGACATGGCTTGGCAGTTCGGGCTGGACTGTTCCCATGAGGCACAGGGTCAAGACTGATTTGCATATAGCTGTGTCTGAACTGGGGTGGCGAAGTGAGCTAAAGAACGATGATGGATTCAACCCAGATCTGTGACTGGGGGTGAGTGTCTGAAAAGTTTCAGCGCTCCGTCCATCATCTCCTTGTGTTTGCTTTGTTCGCCCTAAGTTGGCAGGGTATGCCCAGACGTGGGTCCCTTGCTCACTTTGCCACTGGATTCAAGCTAGCCTGGCTGATGAGGGCTGTTAGCCCGAAACCGGTCCCAGGATGCTTGTTTCCTGTCCAGGGAAGACATGGCTTGGCAGTTCGGGCTGGACTGTTCCCATGAGGCACAGGGTCAAGACTGATTTGCATATAGCTGTGTCTGAACTGGGGTGGCGAAGTGAGCTAAAGAACGATGATGGATTCAACCCAGATCTGTGACTGGGGGTGAGTGTCTGAAAAGTTTCAGCGCTCCGTCCATCATCTCCTTGTGTTTGCTTTGTTCGCCCTAAGTTGGCAGGGTATGCCCAGACGTGGGTCCCTTGCTCACTTTGCCACTGGATTCAAGCTAGCCTGGCTGATGAGGGCTGTTAGCCCGAAACCGGTCCCAGGATGCTTGTTTCCTGTCCAGGGAAGACATGGCTTGGCAGTTCGGGCTGGACTGTTCCCATGAGGCACAGGGTCAAGACTGATTTGCATATAGCTGTGTCTGAACTGGGGTGGCGAAGTGAGCTAAAGAACGATGATGGATTCAACCCAGATCTGTGACTGGGGGTGAGTGTCTGAAAAGTTTCAGCGCTCCGTCCATCATCTCCTTGTGTTTGCTTTGTTCGCCCTAAGTTGGCAGGGTATGCCCAGACGTGGGTCCCTTGCTCACTTTGCCACTGGATTCAAGCTAGCCTGGCTGATGAGGGCTGTTAGCCCGAAACCGGTCCCAGGATGCTTGTTTCCTGTCCAGGGAAGACATGGCTTGGCAGTTCGGGCTGGACTGTTCCCATGAGGCACAGGGTCAAGACTGATTTGCATATAGCTGTGTCTGAACTGGGGTGGCGAAGTGAGCTAAAGAACGATGATGGATTCAACCCAGATCTGTGACTGGGGGTGAGTGTCTGAAAAGTTTCAGCGCTCCGTCCATCATCTCCTTGTGTTTGCTTTGTTCGCCCTAAGTTGGCAGGGTATGCCCAGACGTGGGTCCCTTGCTCACTTTGCCACTGGATTCAAGCTAGCCTGGCTGATGAGGGCTGTTAGCCCGAAACCGGTCCCAGGATGCTTGTTTCCTGTCCAGGGAAGACATGGCTTGGCAGTTCGGGCTGGACTGTTCCCATGAGGCACAGGGTCAAGACTGATTTGCATATAGCTGTGTCTGAACTGGGGTGGCGAAGTGAGCTAAAGAACGATGATGGATTCAACCCAGATCTGTGACTGGGGGTGAGTGTCTGAAAAGTTTCAGCGCTCCGTCCATCATCTCCTTGTGTTTGCTTTGTTCGCCCTAAGTTGGCAGGGTATGCCCAGACGTGGGTCCCTTGCTCACTTTGCCACTGGATTCAAGCTAGCCTGGCTGATGAGGGCTGTTAGCCCGAAACCGGTCCCAGGATGCTTGTTTCCTGTCCAGGGAAGACATGGCTTGGCAGTTCGGGCTGGACTGTTCCCATGAGGCACAGGGTCAAGACTGATTTGCATATAGCTGTGTCTGAACTGGGGTGGCGAAGTGAGCTAAAGAACGATGATGGATTCAACCCAGATCTGTGACTGGGGGTGAGTGTCTGAAAAGTTTCAGCGCTCCGTCCATCATCTCCTTGTGTTTGCTTTGTTCGCCCTAAGTTGGCAGGGTATGCCCAGACGTGGGTCCCTTGCTCACTTTGCCACTGGATTCAAGCTAGCCTGGCTGATGAGGGCTGTTAGCCCGAAACCGGTCCCAGGATGCTTGTTTCCTGTCCAGGGAAGACATGGCTTGGCAGTTCGGGCTGGACTGTTCCCATGAGGCACAGGGTCAAGACTGATTTGCATATAGCTGTGTCTGAACTGGGGTGGCGAAGTGAGCTAAAGAACGATGATGGATTCAACCCAGATCTGTGACTGGGGGTGAGTGTCTGAAAAGTTTCAGCGCTCCGTCCATCATCTCCTTGTGTTTGCTTTGTTCGCCCTAAGTTGGCAGGGTATGCCCAGACGTTTGTCCCTTGCTCACTTTGCCACTGGATTCAAGCTAGCCTGGCTGATGAGGGCTGTTAGCCCAAAACTGGTCCCAGGATGCTTGTTTCCTGTCCAGGGAAGACATGGCTTGGCAGTTCGGGCTGGACTGTTCCCATGAGGCACAGGGTCAAGACTGATTTGCATATAGCTGTGTCTGAACTGGGGTGGCGAAGTGAGCTAAAGAACGATGATGGATTCAACACAGATATGTGACTGGGGGTGAGTGTCTGAAAAGTTTCAGCGCTCCGTCCATCATCTCCTTGTGTTAGCTTTGTTTGCCCTAAGTTGGCAGGGTATGCCCAGACGTGGGTCCCTTGCTCACTTTGCCACTGGATTCAAGCTAGCCTGGCTGATGAGGGCTGTTAGCCCGAAACCGGTCCCAGGATCCTTGTTTCCTGTCCAGGGAAAACATGGCTTGGCAGTTCGGGCTGGACTGTTCCCATGAGGCACAGGGTCAAGACTGATTTGCATATAGCTGTGTCTGAACTGGGGTGGCGAAGTGAGCTAAAGAACGATGATGGATTCAACCCAGATCTGTGACTGGGGGTGAGTGTCTGAAAAGTTTCAGCGCTCCGTCCATCATCTCCTTGTGTTTGCTTTGTTCGCCCTAAGTTGGCAGGGTATGCCCAGACGTGGGTCCCTTGCTCACTTTGCCACTGGATTCAAGCTAGCCTGGCTGATGAGGGCTGTTAGCCAAAAACCGGTCCCAGGATGCTTGTTTCCTGTCCAGGGAAGACATGGCTTGGCAGTTCGGGCTGGACTGTTCCCATGAGGCACAGGTTCAAGACTGATTCGCATATCGCTGTGTCTGAACTGGGGTGGCGAAGTGAGCTAAAGAACGATGATGGATTCAACCCAGATCTGTGACTGGGGGTGAGTGTCTGAAAAGTTTCAGCGCTCCGTCCACCATCTCCTTGTGTTAGCTTTGTTCGCCCTAAGTTGGCAGGGTATGCCCAGACGTGGGTCCCTTGCTCACTTTGCCACTGGATTCAAGCTAGCCTGGCTGATGAGGGCTGTTAGCCCGAAACCGGTCCCAGGATCCTTGTTTCCTGTCCAGGGAAAACATGGCTTGGCAGTTCGGGCTGGACTGTTCCCATGAGGCACAGGGTCAAGACTGATTTGCATATAGCTGTGTCTGAACTGGGGTGGCGAAGTGAGCTAAAGAACGATGATGGATTCAACCCAGATCTGTGACTGGGGGTGAGTGTCTGAAAAGTTTCAGCGCTCCGTCCATCATCTCCTTGTGTTTGCTTTGTTCGCCCTAAGTTGGCCGGGTATGCCCAGACATGGGTCCCTTGCTCACTTTGCCACTGGATTCAAGGTAGCCTGGCTGATGAGGGCTATTAGCCCGAAACCGGTCCCAGGATGCTTGTTTCCTGTCCAGGGAAGACATGGCTTAGCAGTTCGGGCTAGACTGTTCCCATGAGGCACAGGGTCAAGACTGATTTGCATATAGCTGTGTCTGAACTGGGGTGGCGAAGTGAGCTAAAGAACGATCATGGATTCAACCCAGATCTGTGACTGGGGGTGAGTGTCTGAAAAGTTTCAGCGCTCCGTCCATCATCTCCTTGTGTTTGCTTTGTTCGCCCTAAGTTGGCAGGGTATGCCCAGACGTGGGTCCCTTGCTCACTTTGCCACTGGATTCAAGCTAGCCTGGCTGATGAGGGCTGTTAGCCCGAAACCGGTCCCAGGATGCTTGTTTCCTGTCCAGGGAAGACATGGCTTGGCAGTTCGGGCTGGACTGTTCCCATGAGGCACAGGGTCAAGACTGATTTGCATATAGCTGTGTCTGAACTGGGGTGGCGAAGTGAGCTAAAGAACGATCATGGATTCAACCCAGATCTGTGACTGGGGGTGAGTGTCTGAAAAGTTTCAGCGCTCCGTCCATCATCTCCTTGTGTTTGCTTTGTTCGCCCTAAGTTGGCAGGGTATGCCCAGACGTTTGTCCCTTGCTCACTTTGCCACTGGATTCAAGCTAGCCTGGCTGATGAGGGCTGTTAGCCCAAAACTGGTCCCAGGATGCTTGTTTCCTGTCCAGGGAAGACATGGCTTGGCAGTTCGGGCTGGACTGTTCCCATGAGGCACAGGGTCAAGACTGATTTGCATATAGCTGTGTCTGAACTGGGGTGGCGAAGTGAGCTAAAGAACGATGATGGATTCAACCCAGATCTGTGACTGGGGGTGAGTGTCTGAAAAGTTTCAGAGCTCCGTCCATCATCTCCTTGTGTTTGCTTTGTTCGCCCTAAGTTGGCAGGGTATGCCCAGACGTGGGTCCCTTGATCACTTTGCCACTGGATTCAAGCTAGCCTGGCTGATGAGGGCTGTTAGCCCAAAACCGGTCCAAGGATGCTTGTTTCCTGTCCAGGGAAGACGTGGCTTGGCAGTTCGGGCTGCACTGTTCCCATGAGGCACAGGGTCAAGACTGATTTGCATATAGCTGTGTCTAAACTGGGGTGGCGAAGTTAGCTAAAGAACGATGATGGATTCAACCCAGGTCTGCGACTGGGGGTGAGTGTCTGAAAGGTTTCAGCGCTCCGTCCATCATCTCCTTGTGTTTGCAGCTCCACAGCCTCCCTTTCTGGTCTTAGACCAAAAATGTCAATCTAATCTATTGTCTGTCCTTAGGGCATGGACTCCTCGGATTTGAAAAGATCAGTGGTTTCCCTAACTTAGCATTGATCTGTTTAATATAGAAAAGCCATTGAATTTGGAGTCCTGAATCACAATACAGACAATCCTCAATAATCTCCCTGTTAAAAGTGGGCTGTGGATTTAACCATATTGAGCACTATAGCAGTAAAGGGGGGCAAGTTAATATGGTGCTCAATAAAGGAGAATCCCATCTCCCCATGAATTTCAAAGGCTGGGGTTCTGGCAGACAAACCTAACATGCGCCTTCATACTCTATTTTCCTCCAGTATGAGGGACCTTAAACTTTTACAACCCCAGACACCGCAATAGTTGGTTAGGATTGGTAAACACTTCCTTTTGTACAATTCTAGCTGGAGAGCGATAGCTTTCCTTCAATTGGATAAAGCCAAGTTAAAAAGAAATCCCAGCACCGTTGCAAATCTCTGGATTCTCCTGTCCCAGCAAAGCACCCAAGTGCCCCGAGAATGAAAAAGAACTCCCAGATAAGAAAACTTGTGGGTTTTAGATATTGGGTTACCATGGATGGTCAAGCAGTGAGACTTAAGATTGCTTGGACCACAGGCCATGACAAAAGCCTTAGGGCCTTATTATGAGTTTGATGGTCCGAAGGACTGCCAATCCCAGGGTGGTGGTGCCGCTCCTGCCACACAGGTGGTCCAACTGCTCCATAGTAAGTGGGGCGGTCGGACCACCATGGGATGCCTGCTGCCACCAGGGATCCACGTTCCCTGGTGGTCTTGCAGTGGTCTGAGGCCCCTTATATGCTGGCAGTCCATATTAGCAGTTTCCTCACCGCCACAGTTTTCATGGCGATGAGCCCGACATGAAAAGGGTGGCGGTGAGGAAACAAAGGGGCCCTACAGGGCCCCCTGGCAACTCTGCCCCAGGGAAAGCTTGCGGGGGGAACATGGTGTGCCCCCTTGTCTGCATGCACCCCCAGTTCCTGCAGGGCATTGACTTAACAGTCTATATTCTGCAGGAACGTGTAATGACGTTCCCATTGCGGTGCCTTGCTAAGGCTCACGTATGAGTCTTAGCACTGCACCGCCATGGGACAGCCACCGCAGGACCGCCCGACCTGGATTCCTATCGGAATCAGATGGGCAGTTGCATTATGGCTTTCCCGGTGTGGCAGCGGGGTGCTGGCGTGGTGGCCCGCTGCCACACCGCCAAAGTCATAATAAGGCCCTTAGTAAGGTTGGTCTCAAGATCGAGTTGACCCATAAAGTTAGCAAAGGCATCCAACAAAAGCTGGAGACCATTATAAGTTCTAGCAAATAACACAGCATTGTCTACATGCAGAAGAACTGGAACTGCTTTGTTATCAACTTTGTGCTTATCCTTACTATTCCTTATCAAATCAGCTTCAAGTCCATTAATATATAAAAAAAATAACACAGGGGCAAGAACACAGCCCTGTCCTACCCCCTAAACTGTCCAAAAGACTTGGCACAGTTTCACACATTCCCGTATCTGACAGAGGTTGTGAGATCAAAAGGAAAGGCTCGTAGAAATGGAACAATGCCTTTTTTCACTCCTAACTGTTCTAATATTGCCCAGACCTTAGATCTAATAAAGCTGTCAAAGGCGCAGAAGTGATCCACGAAGGCCAGGTACATGGAACTGATCTTAGCAACCATACACTTGTTAATCACAAGATGTAAGTTAAAACAGTATTCCATAGAGCCTATCCCGGCCCTGGAGCCATACTGCATCCCTGAGATTATATTATTGTCCTGCATCCACGTAGTTATTCTATACAAGACCATTCTTCCAACAATTTTTTCCGGGAAGTCTGGTAGGGAGATTAGACAGTGACAAATAGGACTCACACGATTCCATTTTTTGAACCTGGGAACAATAATTGCATGTTGCTATGAGCGGGGGATACAGGCCTTGCAGGCAGTATTTATTAAGTTTGTTAACAATGGTGCCCACAGATCTAAATTTAATTTATAAAGTTCCATAGGAACCCCATCCAGCAAAGGCGCTTTATTACCAGGACTGTTATTCACAGCATCAGTAACTTCCTTCATAGAGAACTGGAAGTTATTCGGAAAAATGGGAGGTAAATGATCTGTATTTCCAATACTACAGTACAGTGGATTATACAATATACAAGTATTAGTAAGTAGATGCATGACTGTGAGTATAAACAAGTGCAAACAAATGAAGCAGGTAGAAGGGTATTTGGTAAATGTCATCACTGTGCAAAGGATTGGCCCCAAAAATCTTGCTAGATGGCATTAGGAAAGCAGAACATTCATGTGACAAAGATACTCTTTTTTAGGATTGGACCAGTTTTATGCAAGATTTATGCAGGAATATGCTCTTCATGTTGAGCCCTTGAGAGGATTACTAAAAAAAGTTAAGCATTTTGTTTGGTGGCACAAGCAAGAACATGCATTCGAAGAAGTAAAAGGGTTGATTGTAAATGCACCAGCAGTTAAACCTTTTGACAATACATGTAAATGTATAGTCAAAGTTGATGCTAGGTAAGTTGGTTTAGGGCGGTTTTGTGCCAAATCGTTAATACCAAAGAAAACTTTGTGCTATTTATATCTTTAACATTGAAGGGGTCAGAGCTTTACTACTGTACAATAGAAAGAGAAGCTCTTGCTTATGTTTGGGCTGTTGAGAGATTGAGAATATCTCTATGGGGTAACAAATCATGAACTTTTAATATACAACATGGAAGGATGCAGAGCAGGAAGGGCATCATTCAAATTATTGTGGCTGGTTTTGAGATTGCAAGAATTTAGTTTTCAAATTAGAAACATTTTAGGAACTAAAAATAGAAGGGCACATTGTTTGTCCAGAATGCCACTCAAGTATGATGATGAATGTATGGTGATGAATGAACAAAAAGGTGTGGTGGTAGCAGTAGATACTGTTAGGAGGGACAGAGCCTAAAAAGGAATGGATTGATGTATGCAAATCAGATGAGCAATTCGGAATGGTAAAAGAATTCCTTGTTAATGGATGGCCATGGAATTTAGAGGTTAATAGGCCACGTTTTGCACAATTCTCAACTAAACTGAGTCTAGTGGGGGACATGCTAATGTAATGTGATTGGTCTACACCTCCTTGTGCTCTCAGAGAGAGATTAATCAGTCCTGAGCATTGACAACATCCTGGAGCAAAAGCCACTAAGCAGTTGCTTAAACAACATTATTGGTGGCCATCCACGGATTCAGCTGTTGACTCATATGTGGATCATTGTAAAGATCATTGTAAAGAATGTGTGCTTTTGGATAAGCATTGTAAGTGTCTAAGGAACCCGTAGGAAAATGAGTACTCCAGGAAAACCTTGGTAGAAGGTTTTCATAGATTTTGCAAGACCTTATAATATTCTTGCACCTTACATGAGATTTTTGATAGTCTTAATAGATAATGTTTCCAAATGGGTGCACTATTCATTTCTGATCCACCCTAACACTGATGCGATTATTTAAATCCTCATGCATGTTGTTTTGTATTGAGGGTATCCCCAAAGCACTTCTGTCAGTCAATGGTAAACAATTTGTCTAAGGAAAATTGTGAAATTTGTAAGGTTGTACTGTAGAAAACAGAGAAAGCACCCTTATATTGTCCCTCAGCCAATGGTAATGTAAAGCTCACTAACAAATTTCTTACTGAAGAGATGCAAACTACTTTAGCATGGAAGATAGATGTAACTAGGTATTTGTATGAAAAGAAATGAGGGTATCATAATTCTCCACATCCTGTGACTGTGTTTTCCCTTTTTCATTTGCTGAGAGGTAGAAAAGGTTAAAAGGGTATTGACTCCTTCATGGCCATTGAATATAAATAGTTCAAACAACAGTCCAAATTTAAATATTGTTCAAGATAGAATATCTCTAAAATAAAGTCAGAACAGATTCTATTCCAATGTGCTGAATAGGACCAAAAACCAAATTGACTATAGGAGATTAGGCTATCATTAAGAAACCAGGAATAGTTCAAGATTGGGTTATCTTTAGGGAGCCAGGAATAGATCAGAAAGGGAAATATGTCTTCACATGCAAGAGAAAAAGTTTTCACAGAGCGATGCGCTTCTCAAGGACAGAGAATGGTTGTGGTGGTGCTTAAACTGAGTCAGGAGAAGATCCATAATATGAGAGAAAATACAGTTAGAGTTTCATTTTGAAATGATTACATTAATTATGATTGTGTGAGAGGACAGAGTGGGTCTTCGTGAGCCACGTCTACAAGAGCTGCAAACAATGATGAGAGCGGGCAATATAGTGAAGACAGAGTTAGCAATTATTGTCCTGGTCCGAATTTGCTTGCTGAAACAGTTTCGAATTATGACAACATTTATCAAAATCTAGGTACAGAAAACCATGATTCTAATCAATATAAAGAAAGGCAAAATAGTAAAAGAGCAGTCAAATTGCCAATGAGTTATAAAGATTACATGTTATGCAGACGCTCTTAATTATAACCTGTTTATCCTATATAATTGCATTATTATGCATAGCTTCCATAGTAAAAGATTTTTCCCCTGGGTTGAAGAAAAAGTATTTAATTATGAACCTTCTTCATTCACCACTTCACTCTTACAGTCTATTCATCTACTTCATCCACACTAGCAGGGCAATATATTCTTATGAAAACACTGTGAACACAACCACATGAAACCTTAAAATCGAAATTGACAAGTGGTTTAATCTACAAGGAGCTGGCTCCACTGGCTCCCTGCGCCGTCTTTTCACCTGGCCTTGGCTCTGGGCACAGTAGTCCAGATCTACCCCCAACTGATCCTCAGGAAATGTAAGGGGGCCAGCCTCACTGGCCCATTGAGCCACCCACTTGTCCTGGGGTCAACTGGCGAAAAGTCCTTGGTCCTTTTGGGCATCAGAGGCTTACTCCTACCAGTTGTCCACGGCCGTCGTAGTTAAAGGGTCCATGCATGGCTTCCATAAGAACCAAAGTGAAAGAGTTTTTCCCCTGGGTAGAAGAAATATATTTATTTATGAGCCTTATCCATTCACCACTTCACTCTTACAATCTATTCCTCAAATGTATTCACACTAGCAGGGCAATATATTTTGAAACACTGTGAACGCAACCACATAAAACCTAAAAATTATACTTAAAAAGTGGTGTAATCTACAAGGAGCTGGTTTCACTGGTTCCCTGCCTCAGCTTTCCTTCTGGTCTCTGTCTCTGAGCACAGAAGTCCAGATCTTCCTGCAACTGTTCCTTAGGGAATGTAAGGGGGCCAGCCTAACTGGCCCTTGGAGAGAACCACTTTATCCTGGGGTCCACTGGGGCAAAGTCCTTGGTCCTTTTGGGCATCAGGGGCTTCCTCCTTCCAGTTGTCCATGACTGTCACAGTTACAGGGTCCAGCAGCGAAAAGCACAAAAGCCACCAACAGCCCTCTCTCTACCCTTTGTGCAAGAGTTTTTAAAAGGGGGATGTAGGGCTCCTACGAGCCAGGCACCCATGGCCAATCCTAGGGTGCCACATCACCTCTCCACCCCTGTCCCAACCATCCTGTGCAGCATGCTGGGACAGTTCAAGATGGTGCCATCCAGGAGTCACTGGTCACATCTGATCTTGGGGTCTCCAACCCTCGCTGAATTCACTGCCAGGGCCTTTCCCATCAAAACATCAAAAAAGAGCCCCCTGCTGTGTCGGGCTCCAGTTGTCTGGGTTCCTCCTCAGTGACATAACAAAACTTGAGGGGGCCCTCCTGCAACATTCATGAAGGGGGCCCCTCACACTCCAGACCAAGTCAGAAGCTCTCAGGCCAGAGGCCTTCCGCCCATGCACAGTGCAGGAGGGGGACTCCTGGAGCTCTGGGGACCCCCACACAGCGAGGGCTGCAGGGGCTATTGCTACGCCAATGATTCTCCTTTGTTCAGCGGGCCAGGACTGTTCCCAGCCCTGGTACAGTTTGACAGGTAATTAACAGATGCAGATTTTCTTCTCAACCTCTTCCTGCTCAGGAGCTGAGGGAAACACTCTTTTTGTTTTTGGAGGCCTTTATTCCTGCTGCTGGAGAGAACTGTAATTAACTTGGTCTAGCAGGGTGACAAAGGGCCTGGGCTCTGATCCTGAGCTGAGACAGAGAAATATAACAATTCTGGATGACCCATCAAATGATAATGTATGTTCTTGGGACCTACAAATGTTATGTTATGTTATTGCAACTTATATAGCGCACTTATACCCGTGGGTGTCTTGGCCCTTTCAGGTTCAACATACTATGCCAAGGAAGCTAGTTTCTGAAAAGCCATGTCTTAAGTTGTTTTCTAAAGTCAAGGAGGGTGGGAATCATCCTGAGATGTAGTGGGAGGGAGTTCCACTGCTTGATGGTATTATAGCCGAAGCTCCTACCACCCCAATTCGTCTTTTTGATTCTAACAGTGTTCATCAAACTGGCGTTAGCCGATCGCAGAGGTCTATTTGGAGAGTACCAGCTGAAAATATTCCAGAGAAATTTCGGACCTTCTCTATGCAGTGCCTTGTGGGCAATGCAGAGTGCCTTGAATTTAACACGCTGGCAGACGGGAAGCCAATGCAGGACCTGGATACCTGTCCTAATAGACTGATATTTAGGATTGTCCAGGACTAATCTAGCGGCGGCATTTTGTACCGCCTGCAACCTCCTAAGTAGTCTAGCTTGGAGGTTCATATATAGACCATTGCAATAGTCTACTTTGGATAAAACTAGCGAGGTCACAACCGTCTTTCTGGTGTTTTTCGGGATGAATGGAAGGATTTTTCTTAAGGTTTTGATGGTGAGATACGAAGAGGACACAACCTTGGAAACCTGGGACTTAAAGTTAAGTTTTTCATCTATAATAACACCAAGATTCTTGGCTTTAACTACTGGTATAGGAAGAGGGCCCAGGTTGTCTGGCCACCAAGCCGGAGACCAAGGTGGAAAGAGGTTACCAAACAATACCACTTCAGTTTTGCTTGAATTCAGCTTCAAGCAATGCCTACTCATCCAGCTGCTCAGTGCGATCATACAATCATGTAATTTGAGGGAGTGATTAACATCCTTATCCACTGTCGAGATAACCAACTGGGTATCGTCGGCATAGGAGGTTGGAGTCAAATTAAAACGTCTGATCAGCGGGGCAAGTTCAGAAACATATATGTTAAAGAGCGTCGGGCTCAACGAGGAGCCCTGAGGAACCCCACAGGGCAGGACGAAGGGCGATGACTTAAATTTGCCTAGATGTACCGTTTGGGATCTGCCTGATAAGAATGATGTTAAAAGAGAAAGGGCCTTTCCTCCTATCCCTATGGTTTTCAAATGTTGTACCAAAAGAATATGGTCCACCGTATCGAATGCTGCGGATAGGTCCAGCAGAATGAGAGCTGCTGACCCTCCGCCATCTAATGTAGTGCGTATTTCTTCCATAGTTTTTATCAGAGCTGTCTCAGTGCTATGATTAGCTCTGAAACCGAACTGACTATGGTCTAAAAGTTGATTATCTAAAAGGAAAGAGGAGAGTTCGACATTTATTATTTTCTCTATAATTTTTGCTGGGAGTGGGAGTCTCGCGATAGGACGATAATTAGCAGGATCATTTGTGTTCAAGTTAGGCTTTTTAAGACGCGGCAGGATACAGGCCTGTTTCCAATTACTAGGAAATAGTCCTTGTAAGAGCATCTGATTAAAAATTCTGGACAAATAAGGGCTGATGTGTTGGCTTATATTTTGTAGGATCCTAGGGGGCAGGGATCCTCTGGGGATCCCAATTGAGCCACAGAGAGAAGCGTGGCTATTTGAATTGGAGATGTTGGGGTGAATTCTATAAATGACGACTTGTTGGTTGATTCCTGCTCTTTAAAATTAGTGTTGACCTTAGAGGTGTCAAACAGATCGTAGATTTGATCAACCTTACTTTTAAATGTTTGAGCGAGCGCATTGCAAAAATCTTGGTTGTGATTAGAAGAGTTATCTTTTGTGACCGTAGTCAAGTTCTTTATGGTCTGAAACAGTTCTTTACTAGAATTGCCAGCATTTTCTATTTGTAGTGTATAATATTGACTCTTCTCAGCAATAAGCTTTTTCTTATACTCTGCAAGCATGGTTTTATACCGGTATTTTTCGGGCGCTTTGTAATTTTTGCGCCAGTTCCTTTCTTGCCTCCCACAGGCTTGTTTTTCTACTCTCAGGGCCTCAGAAAACCAAGGAGCTGATGGTGTTTTTCTATTTTTATTAACCATGGTAATAGGTGCTAGTTTTGCAAAGTTAGACTCAAGCCATGTGGTGTACTTTATAGCTGAGGAATCTGCTTCTATTTCAAGGTCCGGTTGACTTTGAACTAGCTGGTGTGCCAGTAATATCGGATCGATTTTATGCCAGGGTCTACTGAATATCTTAATGTTCGATGTAATTGCAGTGTTAGATCAAAGCAACTTATATCTAAATAATATTGCATAATGATCAGACCAAGCAAAAGGAAGAGTGGAGGGATTAGAGATGGCGGGATTGTTGATGAAAAGACCATCTAGAGTGTGCCCGGCTAAATGAGTGGGGTCTTGTATAAGCTGTCTAAATCCTAGTTCTGATGTCATTTCAAGGAGATCCCGTGTGTCTTTATCTGGTGTTACTTCTATGTGAAAATTCACATCTCCTAAGATGGTGAAGAAATTGGATTGGAGACCTAGTTCTAGTAGCGAGTGGAAATTAGACAAAAAGTTATTTTTGGGGCCTGGTGGGCGATAGATCAATAATCCTCTGAACGTCTCTTGTTTCAGAGGTGTGATTTTGAAAAGGAAAGCCTCACATTCTAAAGAGGGAATTATTGAACAGTGTGTGTTTAATTCACTCCGGTGGATTAACGCAAGTCCCCCGCCTCTTTTTAGTTGTCTGTCGAGTCTAAAAACTTCGTATCCTTGAGGAACCGCGATGTTAAAGTCAGGGTCAGTTGCATCGCCACCCCATGTTTCCGTCACAAACAATGCGTCAAGTTTGTTATCAAGAATAAAGTCTGCTATTTCGTATTTGTGTTTTATTAGTGATCTAGCATTAATGAGGGCTAGCTGGAGTTCACTGTGTATCATACAGGACTCCAGGGGCTCTCTGCTGTTGTTATGCATCTTAATTGGGGCCCTAGGAATTTTTATATCACAGCCTGGGCATTGTGGATGTTCTAATCTTACCAAGTCTTCACTAGAAAATGTATTGCATAACTGACGTCTAGACGGGCATAACGCGCGCAGACTCTCCCCGGTATAATGGATTTGAGGGTTGTCTCCAGGAACACAGGCAAGATTTCTGGCCCTGGGCCTGGTCCAGGCGTGGACTGGCGCAGACGGGCATGCCTTAGGCGCGCCTTCGGCGCGACGGCGGCGCGCCCGCTGCGCACGTTTGCTGCGCGTTTGCTCCAGCCTCCACCTAAATAGGTGCCGCTGGAAGCTGGACCGCTAACCTAGAGCGGAAGTGGGAATCCAGAAGTGGTGCAGAATAGTATGTCTTCCCTCCGCAGCAATCGGCATGAAGCAGCTGCGGACCGGGGAAGCAAAGAAGGTAAGGGCTAATGTGCAAGAGCGACTGTGCAAACTACGCAAAGAACAGTAAAAATGTAAAAGGAATTAAAATAGTTAAAAAACGTACCGACGTTGAGGAAAATAGCCGGGATGTGTAGGCAGAGGTGGCCTTAGTGTTCGTTTGTGGTCTTTGAAAAAGCAGCTATCTCAGCAGTATGGGACCGCTGCGCGTCCGCTCCAGCCTCCACCTAAATAGGTGCCGCTGGAAGCTGGACCGCTAACCTAGAGCGGAAGTGGGAATCCAGAAGTGGTGCAGAATAGTATGTCTTCCCTCCGCAGCAATCGGCATTAAGCTGCGGTGGACCGGGGAAGCAAAGAAGGTAAGGGCTAATGTGCAAGAGCAACTGTGCAAACTGCGCAAAGAAAAGTAAAAATGTAAAATGAATTAAAATAGTTAAAAAACGTACCGACGTTGAGGAAAATAGCCGGGATGTGTAGGCAAAGGTGGCCTTAGGGTTCGTTTGTGGTCTTTGAAAAAGCAGCTATCTCAGCAGTATGGGACCGCTGCGCGTCCGCTCCAGCCTCCACCTAAATAGGTGCTGCTGGAAGCTGGACCGCTAACCTAGTGCGGAAGTGGGAATCCGGAAGTGGTGCAGAATAGTATGTCTTCCCTCCGCAGCAATCGGCATGAAGCCGCGGCGGACCGGGGAAGCAAAGAAGGTAAGGGCTAATGTGCAAGAGCGACTGTGCAAACTACGCAAAGAACAGTAAAAATGTAAAAGGAATTAAAATAGTTAAAAAACGTACCGGCGTTGAGCAAAATAGCCAGGATGTGTAGGCAGAGGTGGCCTTAGGGTTCGTTTGTGGTCTTTGAAAAAGCAGCTATCTCAGCAGTATGGGACCGCTGCGCGTCCGCTACAGCCTCCACCTAAATGGGTGCCGCTGGAAGCTGGACCGCTAACCTAGAGCGGAAGTGGGAATCCAGAAGTGGTGCAGAATAGTATGTCTTCCCTCTGCAGCAATCGGCATGAAGCAGCTGCGGACTGGGGAAGCAAAGAAGGTAAGGGCTAATGTGCAAGAGCGACTGTGCAAACTACGCAAAGAACAGTAAAAATTTAAAAGGAATTAAAATAGTTAAAAAACGTACCGGCGTTGAGCAAAATAGCCAGGATGTGTAGGCAGAGGTGGCCTTAGGGTTCGTTTGTGGTCTTTGAAAAAGCAGCTATCTCAGCAGTATGGGACCGCTGCGCGTCCGCTACAGCCTCCACCTAAATGGGTGCCGCTGGAAGCTGGACCGCTAACCTAGAGCGGAAGTGGGAATCCAGAAGTGGTGCAGAATAGTATGTCTTCCCTCCGCAGCAATCGGCATGAAGCCGCGGCGGACCGGGGAAGCAAAGAAGGTAAGGGCTAATGTGCAAGAGCGACTGTGCAAACTACGCAAAGAACAGTAAAAATGTAAAAGGAATTAAAATAGTTAAAAAACGTCCCGGCATTGAGCAAAATAGCCAGGATGTGTAGGCAGAGGTGGCCTTAGGGTTCTTTGTGGTCTTTGAAAAAGCAGCTATCTCAGCAGTATGGGACTGGGTGTACCTTTTCTGCCCCAGTTTCATACCCCACAGTACATAGTGGGCCTAATGGAGAAGAAAATGCACTCTAAGGAAGCTTTCCCCTATTTAGAAAATATAATGTCACCGCCAACAAAATAATAAATCATACTGACTTTACATATACGTGCCCACTAGTATTATAAGGTCTATTTCAGGGCAATATCTGATCCTGCAGAGTCCCCCGGCCCCTGGCTACCTGTGAGCAGTTACCGGGCTGTGTACAACGGTAGTCTCAGAGTGAAGCCAGCACATGTGTGCACAGGTGTGAGCACATGTGTTTACGTGTAATCAGCCAAGTGCCCCTCACCCAAGTTGCGTCTCAGCTGTCTTATCATAAAAGGTGGACACTGGCAGTGAACATGTGCATTCCATTTGCCATGTGATTACCATATGTGAGGCACATTTAGTGAGACTCACCCACAGTAAAAAGTCCAAAACTGGGTGGCCAAAAAAGCAAAAAATCTGGGTGCATTAAACAGGCGGAACCCATTTTTTTTAACATGTACACTTTTGACTAAGTGTATTACTTTTCAGTATTTACAAATTTCACTTTTTGAAATAAGTTACACATTTGTAGTAAGTCCAGCACTACACATGGCCAACCACCGGTGCAGCAACACCTTCCTATAAAAAAATAATGGATATAGGGACTTACCACTAAAAGTGCATTTGCAAAAAACAAAAATTAGTAAACTTTCTCAAAACTGTGAGTTACTGCAAAAGTGCAGTGAATAACATTTTGTAGTGAGTTTTGTACTACTGCAAAACTTACTACATAGTGCAGTTTGTGAATCCAGCCCTATAATTCTATATGTTACCTCACTTGAGGACATCGTATTTCTTTTTTTCCTTTATTTCTATTTGTTTTGTTATTTGTGGAAAAGGAAGATGTTGTGCCTAGGTAGTACATTAATTATGGGAACATGTATTTTCTTGTAAGAATGTTAATTGGCATCCCTGTTCAGTAGAACACTGGGGCTCATTTGCGCTCCCAAGGATCTACTGTATACAACTCGAAGTTCGTGTTCTCGCTTGTGGGTTTTATCTTTGAAGCTTGTTAATAAATACTTTCAACTTACATGGTGTCCTGATTGGATTTGTTATAGGACACCACAATACAGTGACATTATAGACAACTCACACTTCGTTCTTGTTGTCTATTTAATGTCACTCAGAACCCCTCAGTGAAAAATATCCCTCTAATTCTCTGTTACCTATGTATAATTCTATATACATATGCTATTGTCTATAATGGGCCTTGTATTTATGCACAATTAATATTTTGAGTCAACAAATTGGAATGTGTAGATGACTACATGCAGAAAGTAGCAATAAGTAGGGGATTAGACGTGCATTCTGCTCTTTTAATAATGCACTGATCATTTAAAATAAATACTACTGAGGGAGTGGCATAATTAGCTGACTTGCTAATACTGTGGAGTGCATTGATAATCCACACATCACCGTTCATGAAAGGAGCAATGACACAGACGACATAGGGTCACAACCTTGAAAGTCTGCAGCTGATGATGCCTCATTCTGGATTATTGCATGGGCGGCAGTGAGCTCCTCTACTTGGGATGTGCTGTCTATGCATGGCTCAGGCACAGATCAAGAAAAATGAATATAATTATTGTAATTAAAAATAATCACAAGTATTCTCCGTTGGACTAATTTAAACATTAATAACACTGATGGGCTGCACCAAAACCTGCTTGCATTAAATTACCATGTGATTCAAACTGATCGTCGTGCAACACGCCATTGATAGGGCGGGGTCTTGCCCAATGGGCGCACAGCGTGCTGCCAGCACTGTGTATAAATACCAAACTCTCGGCAACGTTTTCAGATTCTTGACTGACCGTCCATTCAGGTAAGAGATGAGCTTTGGGAAAAGGAAACTCTGTGAAGTAGGTGCATGTTTGAAGCATGCTGAGCGTTTCAATGCCTTGACACAATTGCATGTATATAGGTGTCAATAGTACTTGCCAACATGTTTTGGGTATGTTAATCTGTACAAATTGAATTTTTGATTTGATTTTTCTAAGCTATAGCTTTGTGTGTAAACTAAAAGAAAATGCATGTCCATAGAGAAACTAGTCAATGCTGTTTGTTTTATTGAAAGAAATTTCGTAGGGTCAGAAGTAAAAAGGAGAATGCAACTGCTGTCACAACACTCTGCTGTGAGCTTAACCCTTTCAGGTCCTCTTTAGGTTGTATTATTTTTATTGTAATTTTTTGACATATAGATTTGAAAACAGATGCGGTGACCTTGCTGCCACAGTAGTTAAATATAACAATATTGTTGTTCCTTTAATATTTTCACCTCATCAATAGAACCTGAAGCGCCCAGTCCACGCTCCCCCTTTCCTTCTATTGGGCGAGACTTGTTGCATCTTGTCATCTATCAATCTAAGGGCTTTTCATCTCCTCTGACATGCTCCACCACTGCCGACCTTTGCCAAAAACAAATTCCTGGTCCCCATAATTTCCAAAATCGTCTTTCCTTGATCTCCATCTGCCAACTTCTTCATACTCAGGAGAGCTTATATCCTTTGTTTCATGAAGGGCATTATCCTTTTACATTTAGACCCATGTAGAGGGCAGATGGTTTCAGGTTGGGCTCCTAGTAATATCACTGATGGACACCTGTTGTACGGAACCTAGTAAAAGTAGTTAGGCGCTTGTACCCAAATAAAGCAAGACAAGATGTGAGATACAGTGACAGCCCAGGTTCAAAGAATTGCATTAAGATGATTTTCTGTAATATAAATTCTGGTTCCTGGTTTTTGAACTGATAATTCAGCCACTAAACTGAATGTCCTCTGTATTTTTATACAAATGTCAATAAGTATGATAATTTGTGATTTGAAATTTTGTAAAGAGCTCATATGCCCGTAGGCGTCTTGGTGCTGGCTTCTGACATAAAGTGGGGCCCTGATTAATTGCGGTAAAGCCATGTCTTTAAATATTTCCTAAAAGTCATGAGAGTCAATGCAGATTTAATACTAAAGGGAAGTGTATTCTAGTGTATGGCTTCGCCTCTAATGAAGCTGCCGCCTCCCCAAGAAACAAATTTGCAGGAGGGAACCACCAGATTTATTACGGTACTTGAGTGAAGAGCTCTTCTTGGAGTGTACCACCTAAAACTCTTCTTTAGGTGGTCTGGACCTGACCCATATAAGGATCTGAATGCTATGCATAAGGCTTTAAAAATAGCATGTTTTTTCACAGTGAGCCAGAGTAATTCATTGAGAGCCTGAGTCACAGAATGGAATTTAGGGAGGTTCAGCAACATCTTGGCAGCTGAGTTTTGCAACATTTGTAGTTTAGTTAGGAGGCCCTTTTGTAGATTTAGATACAGGCCGTTACAATAGTCAATACGGGAAATAATTAATGCAATGACTACTGTCTTTAATAGCTCATAAGGGATTAAGTGAGAAATCTTTTTCATGATTTTTAAAGCAAAATACGAGGAGGAGATGACTGCGGACACCTGATTCTTATAAGTGAGTCTATTGTCCAGAATGATGCAAAAATGTTTTACTTTTTTCTTGAGGACCGGCAGAGTCCTAAACTTTTGTGGCCACCAAGATGGGGACCAGAAGAAGGTGTCATGCCCAAACAGCATCACCTCTGTTTTGGAAGAGTTTAAGGCAGTGGTTGCCCATCCAATTGCTAACTGCAGACATGAAATCTCGAAAGGTATCCCCTATTTTGTAGTCTGAAATAGAAAATGATACTACTATTTCAGTATCGTCAGTATAAGACACCAATGAAAACCCAAATGATTTGATTAAAATAGCCAAAGGCGTAATATATATATTAAAAAGTGTAGGACTTTGAGACAAGCCCCATGGCACACCACAGGGCAATGTATATGGCTCAGATTCGAAATTTCCAAGAGCAACAAATTGTGTCCTATTAGGTAAAAAAGAATGAAACAGGGCCAAGGTTGTATCCCTAATCCCCATCTCCATTAGCCGTTTGATCAAACAGATATGATCGACCGCATCGAAGGCCGCAGATAATAGATGGTGAACATGGATCGGAATAAGCTGTTCTACTTGTTCCACTGTGAAAATCAGGAATTCCTTAAACTCTGGGAAAGTTTTCTCAGTTGAGACCTCAGTATCCAAACTTTGGTAACTATTTAAATAGTGAGCTGTGAATCCATTATAGGTATCCTGGACCTTTCTTTGAAAAAAAGTGTCTAGCGAGTTACAGAAAGCCTGATTGTGTTCCATACATTTTATAAATGGTGTCGAAGTAAGGTTTAAAATCGTGCAAAAAAGCTCCTTATTAGAATTTTTTGCTGATTCAATTTTTTTGTAAAATAATCTGATTTAGCCTTCATAATGAATATTTTGTATTTTGTTAGGCATTTTACATATTTTTCTTTTTCAACTATACTATATTCTTTCCTCCCTACCCTTTCTTGTCTTCGGCAAAGCAGTTTACCTGCTCGAAGACTGGGTCTTATGGGTACTAGAGTGTTGGTTGCAGATTTCAACCATTGTTCATAGTCTTTTGATGCAATATCAGTATCAGCTGTCAATGTTAACCTTGATTCCGATAACAAGGATCTTGAATCCGATTCACATAGTTTATGCCATGGATGAGTAGTTTTGGTATTACTGCTAACATTGATTGAGATACTCTTAGGAAAGATTGACATGGAAAATACTACAGCTTTATGGTCTGACCAGGTTAAATTAAGTGTTTTAATGAATTTTAAGTTGGGGTTGTTGGTAAAGATACCATCGAGAGTGTGGCCAGCTAGATGAGTTGGTCTCACCGCGATCTGCTGTAGGCCAAAACAGAACGTAGTGTCTAAAAGTTCCTCAGTGTCTTTATCAGAGATCTTATCTAAGTGATAGTTGAAATCTCCTAAACTGGTAAAATTAAATTCAGGCTGCATGTTTCTAGTAAGGTATTGATGTATTGAGACAAGATAATGCACGCTATTTTATTACTAATTAATAGATCATCACAGTGCAAAGATCAAGTTTCCTGTTCCTTATTTTAGTTTCCTTAATGAACTTTTGTTCCTACACAGACAATTGTTTCTTCTTTGGGGACACAGAACTACAACCTCCCAAGCCATGGACCAATGTAAGTGATTGTTTCTCTTAATTTCAGCTTTTCATCACAATCTCACGCTCTAAATTCTTTGAATCCTTTAATAGTTTATTGTCAGTTTAAATAAACCACATTAGCACTAATGAGTTACACACCATAATAAAAATAATACAAAATAGCTACATTAAAAAAATACCAAAGTGTTAAAAAATATTCACAAGCTAATTTAATAAGCACTATATTATCAGAATCCAGCAATATTTTAACTATATTTATTTAATCTGCACCACAATCATAGAAACAGGGTACCAGGGCAGAGTTAGGTGGGATTGTGCTTACGCAGTATCAACATGAATGTTTATTTACACTAGTGAACCATGAGCCCCTGTGCACTTCAGTGCAGTAGCCTGATTATCTGCTGTTTTCACCAGTTAACCCGACTTTAATGGTATTCTTACACAGTTGTGGGTTTACAGTCAGATCATAAAAATTGGTGGAACAATCAAAGACTTTAGCATGGGCCTTGCAGATCAAAGTATAAGAGATCATTGATCTTCGAGCCACCCTGCGCAAAGGGCCAATGTGTTCAGTCCAACAGCACAGTATGCCTACTTAAGCAATAGGAAAAGATCAACATTTTATTGGAACAATTTCCCTTAGACAATTCAAAAATCAAGTTGCAAATGTGTAAACTGAATAACTGGGATGCAAAGGTGCAATCTTGCCAATGCCCCATCACATTGCATCTGTGAACCCAATCGTATTATGTATTATTTGATTCTGACCTTGTACTATTATTTAATTGACTCAGTATCACCAGAAATTATCTTTGAACCCCAAAATCCATTAAATTTCCACCATTTTCATACCACGAATATCAGTGTTAAAGTTGCTGAAATAGTCCACAAACTGAAAAGAAAGTAGGATGGCCCCACTGGTGAGACTCTTTCTAAACAGTCGGGTTAGTACTTGTGCACCATGAATTATGGACATAACCTCATGAAAGCGTACCTGATTTAATGACAAAGCATCAGCCTCTGAGCCTCATTATTCTAAATGCCTATGGAGTATCCGGGAACTCATTTTGGCTACAATACATTAACTGCAGGTACCTCTCTCTTGACTGTATAAAGTCTGATTGTAGCACACTACCTGAAGGGACCAAAGACAGCACACAGAGGGCAACTCCTTTGTGATGTCACAGCACTCTCAGCTAACCTACACAACCAGAAGTAAACAGACAGGGTATATTGTCCCAATGCAATGCCATCTTTATCAGCTTACCATACACACAATGGTAGAGTATCCACAACTACCAACTCACAGAAAATATCAATCAGGAAACATAGGTAGCGCAGAAATCTGTATTTATATATAATGTGTTTCACTGATCAGTAACAATCATAAAGTTTTAAAGATCACAAAATCATATCAATATTCTTCAGCAACTGAGATGTAATTAACACAACAAAAATACAGTCGCCATGTGGAGGTCCTGTTCCTAGAACCTCCCAAGTGATGACAATGGATGGCAGCCGACACGTGTTTCGTTACTTTCTGTAACTTTCTCAAGGCTTGATCTGAAAAAAGACACTTGTTTCAGTGAGCCAGCCTTAAAAAAAGAGAAATTTTTATACAAGGCAATTAGAAATTGGATCCACGAAATATTCTTTGTATTGGTGCCATAATGAACGCACCTCTATACCATGTTGATGAACATGTGACCTGATTTTTGCATGACGGGTGCTTTATTACTGGGATCTAAAGCTAGACAGAAGTTATATTAAGAGGATCTTGCGAACTAAGGCCAAAGGCTGGCTCATTCGCTTCAGACTATTACTCTCTTTCAGACAGGCACCATTAACCCTGGGCATAATACTTCGCTACGCTCACGGAGCATGCAAAGTTTGTGCTACTACACACTACGCAAATTGCACGTAGCAGAGTGAAAAACTGTGCTAATTGACGCAGCGTTGCAGCAGTATAATAAACACTTACAAACGATTTGATAAAGCAATTTTCGATGCTAAAAAGCATATAACCAATTCACAAAAGTGAACTTTGACAATGAAAATATCAAGCAATGAGAGAGGTGATGATTTTGGGGTCCCCCCCTAACCTAGGGGGAGGACCAAGCAGATGCCTTGAACACAAAAAGGATATCATGTGAACGATTCTGTGGTGGTCCCTTCCTCCTAGGACCACCCCAAGCACAGTTATGGGCAAAAATACAATCCCAACCAAAGGCCCTGCAAAGCATTATGGGACGAGATTAGCAGTGGGCAGTGAATATTATAGTGTCCAATATCAAAATAATTCTACAAAGAGCTGCAGTTCAACTAGTCGTTACTAGATGTCCCTCACGAGTCAAATGCAAAAGCATTGAAATTATTAATACATCAAGCTGCAGTTCCACTAGTCGTTACTAGATGTCCCTCACGAGTCAAATGCAAAAGCATTGAAACCCTTTCATGAAGCTTTTGCATTTGACTCGTGAGGGACATCTAGTAACGACTAGTGGAACTGCAGCTCTTTGTAGAATTATTTTGATATTGGATACTATATATTCACTGCCCACTGCTAATTTCATCCCATAATGCTTTGCAGGGCCTTTGGTTGGGATTGTATTTTTGCCAATAACTGTGCTTGGGGTGGTCCTAAGAGGATGGGACCACCACTGAATCGTTCAAAAGATGTGCTTTTTGTTTTCAAGGCATCTGCTTGGTTCTCTCCCTAGGTTAGGGAGGATCCCAAAATCATCACCTCTCTCACTGCTTGTTAATTTATTGTTTTCACTTTTGTGAAATGACTATATGCATTTTTAGCATATAAAGACAGAGCTATTTTTTTTATCTTAACTTGCACTGTGCTTGATGCCTTTGGCAATTATTGTGCAGTCAAGCACACAGCCTCACACTCACTACTCACTATGCAATTTGCATAGCTACGTGTAGTTCAAAATGTACTTCGTGTAGCTACGTGTAGTGCTACTACAAACAAACTACGCCCAGGGTTAGGCACCATACCAAGGGTCTTACTTGTCTCCTCGTCTGGTAAACTACAGATTCATTGATTGTAGGGAATCCACTGCGACTGAAACAAGTGTCTTTTTTCAGATCAAGCCTTGAGAAAGTTACAGAAAGTAACGAAACACGTGTCGGCTGCCATCCATTGTCATCACTTGGGAGGTTCTAGGAACAGGACCTCCACATGGCGACTGTATTTTTGTTGTGTTAATTACATCTCAGTTGCTGAAGAATATTGATATGATTTTGTGATCTTTAAAACTTTATGATTGTTACTGATCAGTGAAACACATTATATATAAATACAGATTTCTGCGCTACCTATGTTTCCTGATTGATATTTTCTGTGAGTTGGTAGTTGTGGATACTCTACCATTGTATAGAGGCCAGAAGCCCAAGACTTGGGACAATAATACAGCATTTAATTTGTTGGAGTGCCGAGGTACAATCATTTATTGAATTGCATTGATACGGGATTTCTGTAGAACTCTCGTTGGGCAACATCCTTGGTAGTGGGGTGTTTCTATTTGTTACCTTGAGGGGCACCATCACTGTTAACAATTTAATCTATAAACAGTAACTTTTAGGACGGATGTGCTACTGCTTAGACCACCACTACCTTGTCTCTTTGTTACCATACACACAGGCAGTCTGCTACATGAAGCATAAATAACACAAGGAAACAAGTACAGCACAGGAAGGAAATATATGCTAATAAGACGTCTACTTTCACCTACTTTGTGCTCTAAGAAAACCATCTATTAGCATTTTACTTTTTCAAAAAGTGCAAAAAACAGCAATTTATTTGAAAGATACATTTGCACCTATCAACCAATTGTTGATAGGTTTAGTAGAATAAAGTGTTTTTTATCCGTTATGTGGCAGTGGACAGTAAATATATTGTCACAAATTCAGCACCCCGAAAAGTCGCTATTTAGAAAAAGCACCACAATTTGTTTGAAATCCATTGAGAAGGATGGAAGGAGATGTTTGCTTTGTTGCCCAAAAATAAACTCAAACTTCTTAAAGGCCCTAATCAGTTGGACTCCCCTTACCACTGACGACACCCTCAAGATCATGAAGAGCATCCACTCAGGCTCACCCTCGGATCCCTGCCCGCACCACTTCTTCAACAGAGCTGGCAACTCCATCGACCCCAAACTCTGCTGCACCATCAACTGCTCCATCAACTCCGCCACATTCCCAGAAGACTGGAAACTCGCAGAGATCAACCCCTTGCTGAAGAAACCCTCTGCCGACCCGAAGAACCTCAAGAACTTCAGACCCATCTCTCTGCTCCCCTTTCTAGCCAAGGTCATGGAGAAGGCAATCAATGCCCAACTTTCTGAGTTCATCGAGGGGAACCACATCCTGGACCACTCGCAATCCGGCTTCCGACGCAATCATGGTACAGAGACTGCCCTAATCGCCGCCACAGATGACGTGCGCACCCTCCTCGACTGAGGTGAAACTGCAGCCCTCATCCTCCTGAAACTCTCAGCCGCCTTCGACACCCTCTCCCACCGCACCCTTCGCACAAGACTCCACAACACCGGCATCCGCGAAAATGCCCTGGAATGGCTCAGTTCCTTCCTCACCGGCCAAACATAGAGTCCGACTACCACTATTCCTCTCGGAACCCACAGAAATCAGCTGCGGAGTGCCCCAGGGCTCCTCCCTGAGCCCCACTCTCTTCAACATCTAAATGGCCACGCCCGCAGCCATCGTCAGGAAGCACGAACTAAACATCGTCTCCTACGCCAACGACACCCAGCTGATCCTCTCCCTCACCAATGAGCCCACAGTCGCCAAGAGAAACTTACACGACGGGATGAAGGCTGTCGCAACCTGGATGAAGGACAGCTGCCTCAAGCTAAACTCAGAGAAGACTGCAGTCCTCTTCTTGGGCACCACCTCCTCCGCTTGGGACGACTCTTGGTGGCCTGCAGATCTTGGACTTCCGCCAAGACCCACAGACCACGCATCTTGGATTCCTCGCTCACCATGAACCGCCAGATCAACGCCGTCTCATCATCTTGCTTCCACATGCAACGCCTGCTCCGAAAGATCTTCAAATGGATCCACACAGAGTCCAGAAAGACGGTCACCCACACACTTATCAGCAGCAGACTTGACTACGGAAATGCAGTCTACGCCGGCATCACCCAGAAACGCCTCAAAAAACTTCAAAGCATGCAGAATGCCGCCGCCAGACTCATCCTTAACATTCCCCACTGCAGCCACATCCCCACCCACCTGTGAGACCTCCACTGGCTCTCAGTCAACAAAAGGATCACCTTCAAGCTCCTCACATATGCCTACAAAGCCCTACACGACACAGGACCTGCATACCTCAACCACTGCCTCTCATTCCACGCACCCACCAGAGAACTCTGCTCCACTCAACTGGCCCTAGCCGCCATCCCACGTATTCGCAAGTCCACGGACGGGGAAAGTTTCTTCTCCTACCTCGCAGCAAAGACCTGGAACACCCTGCCTCTCCCCGTAAGGCAATCACCGTCACTGTCCCAATTCAGGAAGGACCTCGAGACTTGGCTCTTCAACTCAACCATAGTGCTTTGCGACCGATCTGCAGCCATCCACCCCCGCCTCCCACTCCCCCAGCGCCTTGATACCCTTACGGGTGAGTAGTCGCACTTTACAAGCGACTTGATTGATTGATTGATTAAAAGAGATAGTAGCAAGCCAGCTTATCAAAAGTTGGTTAATTTGATATAATGCCAAATGTTTCAGGCTCATACAATGGAACAAAATATTTAAAAATTCACATTTCTAATCAGTGCTTAATGTTGCCCTATCTCAAAGATGTATTTATTTACTTAAGGTTGTTTCTATAGCACAATCACCACCCTGCTAGAGTCTCTTGTAATAATCATTATAAACTTCATAAAGCTATCTAATTATGAAAAGGTGTAAATCAGCAGTGCAGAGCACCTGAGTCAGAGTTATGTCATCAACACATACGATACATTACATAAAATTAAATTAACATAAATATTCTTGTTGCCGTAGTTGGTGGGTAGCCCACAAATATGATAGATCAGCCTTTATGTTAGAAGTCATTGCTCTAAACAAATGTTTCTCCTAGACTCATGCTATCCATTAGTCATGGTGTACAATTTAAAATGTGTTAATATTTGATGCACATTTGTTGAAATGTTCTTACAACTATTAGTTTAAATATTCAAATGCTTCAAACCATGACCCCAACTGCTCACATCTTGTTGCTAAGTGTTCTGTTAAAGAACCGGGACAGGTGAAATCTCTATTCAAAGTGACACACTTTAGAGGTTTCATAATGTGGTGGGGAAATGTTCCATGCTTATCACCTTCTTTTTGTGCCTACTGTTTGCCCACCTTTTCCCACCTACTCCCTCAGTCTTCGTGTTGTCTTGATTTATTTCTAAATAGTTAGAAAATAAACAAAAAGTATCAAAAAACGTTCTAACATGGGAAAAAAGACATGTAAATGACCTGTTCACAAAATATAGTTCGCTAGAAAGTCACATTTATTCATGGACAAGTAGAGAATGTTGGGGAAATGCAATCCTGATTCACAAAGGCTAGGTTGCCACAGTTTTGCATGTGGAGATATCACTTATAAATTAGGATGTTCTGCCACTTCTGAAAATGTTTATGCAGTCATAGATGTCTAGGGAAGGAGGTGTGTGTGTGTCCCTAGAGGAAAGTCAGGCAAGATGGGGATAAAAATGAGGCCAACATTTGCAGAGTCATAACTTTGTTGGTATTCACAAAAATGTGCATTAACTAAACCCAATTATCCATATGTCTATATGAATAGTGAAGTGTGAAACAAACAGAGAATCCACAACCCCCATGTTTCAAGGCACAAGGCAGTGTTAGTCAAAAGATGTATTTATATGTAAAATATTTCACTGGTGTAAAAAAAAACATTTGACAAACATTATGTATATTCATTCTCCACGTGTTGATGAATCCCTACTCCAAAAGTATATGTCCTGTTTTTGATTAAAAAAATATTTCCTTTCTTCTTTAATTAAAATAAATAGCTCAATTCAGTGTCATCATCCAGCAATTGTACCACTGTTCATTAGCAGAAAAAAAAATTGTTATACATGTTGCAAAAATGTGATTTTTATTACAAACCCAACATCAATTCAAATATTAATTCAATCTGACATTGTCTTTTTAATTTACAGCACAAAAGCAGAAGCAGGTAAGACATTGCATAGTATACTTTCTAAGATGGTGAAAATGTGGTGGCAGAATTCATTTCATGAAAATTCGAAAAGATTCAAAGGGTGCCATTTACCTTCCTCAGATAATGTGTAATATAATGCAGAAGGAGAGTAGAATTTGATATCACTTTCAACTGCATACTTACACCTAAATGTACATTTGAATGTCTCCACCCCTGAAATCAGAGAGTGGAGACATCTAATACAGAATTTGCAAGTGTACATTTCCTACTAAAAACTTTCCATATATAGTTTGAGCTCTCTGCCACTGGGGCAGAGAGCTCCCTGATGAAAGGAAGAGAAAAATTATTGAAGGTTATTAATTAAAAACAATTTCAAAATCTTTTAATGCAAACTACAAACATAAAATAATTGAAAAAAATAATATTTAACTAACTAAAATAAGTGTACAGCATATTAGCTCATCCAAATGCATTTTAATCAAATATTTGAAATATATCAATATATATTAATTTTGTAAATATTATTTTTTTCACCAAAATAAAAACTCCTACCCTAACCAGCATTGTTTTTTTGTATTTACTATTTAAGATATTGAATACAACTGTTTTTAAATAAGGTAATTAAAAATAATAAAACATTCAATTATCAATTTTTGCATATTTTTTAGCACTAAATGATTTATTTAATTAAACATTTTAAATAATGTAATTAGTTTAATTTTATTTCCCAGGGGTCGTTATTTTTCAGTCACTGCCTCCATTGCTTTCTATGGAGTGTGTTAAAGCACCAGTGATTAGTGATTTGTGGTGCTAGACTTGCTCCAAGGTTGGGCTAGAATATATTTAAACCAACCTGTTCTGGCCTTTTGTGGTTTAGTAAGTTTAAAAGTGAAGTTTGTGAATGGTAGTGGACTTACTTTTTTGTGGGTTTGCATTAGCATGTATCTGCCTAAAACACTCTTTACATTTCCCTAAACGTCTCCTGTTGAGGAGCAGATATTCCCCATTTTTTACCCACTTCCCATGTTCAGAGATTTCTGCAACGTTGGCAGGGACCTCCACATAGTTCAGATCAGAGAGCCTGTAGGAAATTTAATAGTATTTTGTAGTGCATGAGTAGTGCCACTGTAGTACTATTAAACATACTACAAAACGTAGTTTGTGAACAGGCATCGGTATCTGTAATGACTTGGAGGAGGGTGGTCACCATAAATGGGACGCTACAAGATCATCACACCGAGAATAACAACTTAACTTTTTCTCCACTGATCAATGATCACAGCAGATTTTTACAATTTCCCCCCAAATCATATTCATTTAGTTAAAAGGATATCAACACAGATTTTGGAGGGACTTCTGAGAGTCTTTCAACTACTAGGCTTTTGTTTTTTTGTGTCATTATTTATTTTGCATTGCAGACATGTCCCTTGGGTCACACCATTCTTAAGGGTTCAGACCTCATTTATCTATAGAGATGATAATTTCAGTTTGTGCTCTCTTCACTGCTAAATAGTTAATTCATTCCTTAATATGCCACTAGCAAATAAATTCCTTGTGAAGCAGTCTTGGCAGGATTATCAAATCATCCTTTACAATTGCATCACTAGATATATCCATTAATCCCTTAGCATCTGTTAGTATAGGAGTCCTCAGAGAATCTTGTGTATAGTGTTTGCCAAACTGTTTGCCACAGTGCTTGCTAGTAAATATAATTAAGGAGAATACATGCAATGATCAATACTGCCAAGGCTGTCAGAACCAAATCCATTAAAATTTTCTACATAACCTGTGGGCTAGGTTTTAAAATTTAAATGTCAATTTATTTTTATTCAATTTGCCAATTGCCAATTTTGTTGTTCATATGGAGCAAACGCCCATAAAGCGAATACAAAATGCCTCTATTCAGTTTAGAATGGCTGTAACCTCACGCAAGCACCAGTGGAGTTTCCCTCTTTTACAATTGGGAATTTGTTAATTCTGCTGACTCTCTGTGGCCCTGACACAAAATATCTATCTTTAAGCATCCATTAGAGATTGGTGTGACTTGGTCAGGGGTAGCTGACGTATAAACTAGTTGACGTCCAAGTATCCAATGCCCTTAAAAACTCCCCAGAGCTATCCACAATGTTTTGCAAAGTCAAATTGAGTTGCGTTGCTGAGCTTGTGAATAAATTAATTCAAATGTATTGTGTAGAAAAAATTAATATTTCAATTACAATAATAATAAAAACATAGAGATACATTTCAAGATGACCTTAACAACAATAAAAGGTATAATAAATAATGATTAGCAATCCAGTAATTTAACAGTAAACGATACAAATAAGTGGTAAGCACATGATTCCACCTATAGATTATTCTATGATGTCATACTTTTCATTGTAGATGATGTTAAGTAAAGTTCAAATATTTGGACAATTTCCCAATAAATTGATTGTCTTTTAAGCACTGCCGGTTCCATGTACCCTCAAACTGCCATATAGAAACCAAATCTGAGGAATTTTCTTTTGCACGCTGGCTCCAATGAAGACAAGAAATAGTTCTGTTTAAAATTCAAATAAGTATTGATATAATATTCTACATTTAGATATGATTGTAAAATGTCGAGGTCCTCCTGTCCGCTCTAACTTGTGAGGGTTTTCAAACAAGGCCTTGTGCTCTGACCGAGGAATTTTTGTGAGATCTGTTAGTGGTGGAAGGTTATTGTCTGCAATGATCTTGTCCACATCCACAATGCATAATCTGGTTTTAGAACTTATAGGTTATCTGAGTTCCAATAATATTTGTTGTTTTAAAAGGTTACATTCACAGACAAAATTAGAATCGCCTCTGCATGATTTTGGTCTTCCCCATGTTCACTTTTAGACCATCATCTTGGCTGTCATTTTGTAGATATAATAGCTTAGATTGAAGACCTTCAGGGGTTAAGAAAAACCTGACAATATCATCAGCGTATGTCAAATAGATGATAGACATATGTCCAAGTTACGGAGAAAGACCATCAGTATTATCAAGATATTGGTTTAAATCTGATATACATAAGGAAAAATGTAGGGGGTGGCTAAAATGCATCATGTTTTAACCAATTGTAGGTTATCTTTTTCGGAGAGTGTGACCTCCCGATGAGCTGAATTGTAAGCTAGGTTCCCACATGTAGGGATATCAAAAAGTGTAATAATGAGTGATCAATTGCCCATTTTACTAATTTATCCCATACTTTTTCACGGTTAACACCGCTGTATAATCTATGTAGCATGCATACAACGTGACTTTTTTTAATGTCCCATCCACCAATTAAGTAATTGCAACAATATTGGCAATTATATAGCAGCTAGGCCTGAATCCAGATTTATTGAGAGGGAGTAAATTCTGATTTTCAGCCGAGGCATGCTTCTCCTCTACATTGAGGAGGGCAATGAGATGATGGGACCATCAAATTGTCCTACTTTGTATAGTGGATGTACTAATGCCCCTTTGCATGAGTGAGGAATATGGCTGTTTCCAGAATTGTTTTAAGAATACATTTAGAAGCAATGTACTCCAAAGATCCATATCTGATTTTAAGACCAATTGGAATACCATTAGGGCCTGCCACTATAGAAGCTCGAGCATTTCTAATCAATAAGATTATTTTTTTAGGAAAGACAAATATGTCAGATGGATTACTAGCATTAAGACTATTAATATCATTTTTCCACTTCTCATATGGTATATAATAATCAGTTGCATTTTTGTAGGTTCCCATGCAATGTCCAACTATTGCCAAAATAGCTTTCCATTGTGTGTGTTCAAAATGCAAAATAGATGCGTACAGGTGGTGTTTTGAGCGTTTATTTGTATTTCTCTTATTTACCTTTTATAGCATTTTTTCTTCTCCTTAATTTCTAATGCTCGAACGGGACCTTGCAGGGTTTTTAAGAGAGCTCCAAATTGCCTACAGTATTTCCTTATGAATCTTTAGAGTTAGAATAACAGTGAACCTATCTTTGACTTTTAAGGCAATAGACAAAGATCTACAGTTTATATTCAATACACACAATTTCAAAAATGTAAATATTATATTAGATTTTTATTAAAAACTCGAGCCAAGCCAGCACGTCTTGCGACTTGTGAAATTTTATGCCACTTTTTCAAGGCAAAAACTCTGGGTTTAGGGTAATAGAAAAATATTTTAAGGATCTCATTAGCAGGTTTAATATTCGGCACGGTAACCGCACTTCATCAGATTACTCCGAAATTTTTGATAAAGCACAGTTGCCATGCCATGTATCAGACCTGGTACCTACCATTAAACAATATCAAATTAATAGTTACCTGTACAATCATAAATTGCAGTCAACCCCTTTCTAATTAGGAGACAGAATTCTCTAACAAGCTAATGAGATCCTAAAACTATTTTACCATATCAATCAATCTATCAATCGGATTTGTAGAGCGTGGCTGCATCACCTGTGAGGATCTTGAGGCAGTAGGAGAATGAACTGCCTGTTCTCCTATTCTTTCAACATCCACGTCTTGAGGTCCTTCCTGACCTTACTCAGCTGAAGAATCTGTCTACCTCCACCCTCCTCCCAGAACAATTATTTTATGGGAGCCTAGAGTACCATAAATACAAAATAGGAGGAAGAAGGTTTTATAGAGCACCCACAGTTCTATCTCTCTGTGACCATAAGTGAAAAGGGTGAAACTGTTGGGTGCACAAGTAGGCTCACCACTGGGAATCTACAAAAGACCCCATCTGTTGGATAATGTGGGGCATTCGATGGCTTCCGCCTCCAGCCTCTTTAGTCTAATACATATGTAGTGTAATACAGTATCCTGAGAAACTGATTATTCTGTCTGACAGGTTTCATTTTCACTGCCTCCCACACCACATAACAAAGAGGTCAATAGGCTGGATGTAGCCAAATGGGAGAGTCCTTTGGGTTCCGGACAAACTTGTACAGCACTGGAAGGCAGTAAAATGTTGACTACTAATATGAGATGAAGGAGTTGTTCTCATTCACTGTTTACCCCATTTGTGTCTTTAACTTTGCATAAGTGGGTAACGAAGATAGAATAAAGCAGAGCAAATGTCCTTCACTTAAAACAATTTAAATCAAGCAAGTAGTCCTACCTACAAAAAAACTGCTCATAATAAGAGGTCTGGATGAGGCTATTGAGCAAAAGAAATTACTGGTAAAGAAGCACCTCTATGATGAAGCAATCAGAAATTGCCATTTTGACTAAAAGGCCCACTTAGTATTATTAACATATTTCCCTACATCAGAGCAACAAAGTTGTTGCGGCTAAATACCAGACAGTGAAAAAAGGTCACCACCCTTTGCTTATTTTGAAAAGGATTTCCTATCAGCATTATGTAGTTGATTTCTCAATAAGCACATTTCTAATAAAAACTCCACATCAGCCCATACTTTGTAGCCCCTAGTTGCCAATCCTCCATGTCCATCAGCCTTTACTGCTCATCCTGCTCAACCAGTATTTCCATTACTCCATCAGCCATTAGTGCTGCTACTCCAACAGCCAGTATTGATCACTGCCCATCAGCCAGTTTTTCTCAGCCACCAATCAATCAGTATTGCTTATCCATCATAGCCATCCTCTGATGATATTGCTCCTCAGCCAGTGATGTCCATACTCAAAGATCTAATATTGCCACATTCCATCAGCTAGTATTACCAGTTCCCAACAGATGTCATTGCTCATCCAGTCATTGCTAGTCTTGCTCATACACCATCAGGCAGTGTTGCCAATACTACATCAGCCAGTATTGTTATATTCCAGCTAAAATTGGTCATCCCTCCATCAGCCAGTACTGCTCAGCTACTAGCCAGCAACATTCCCAGTACTCCAGCCATTGTTCATTCTCATCCACCAGTATTGCTCATTCACCATTTGCAAGTATTGGCAATGCTTGGGCCAGTATTGCATATTCCTCATCAGCCAGTATTACTTATCTACCACCCATCTGCATTGCCGATACTTTACCCAGTATTGTTCATTCCCCATCAGCCAGTATTGCTCGCTTACCATCTGCGAGTATTGCCAATACTCCAACCAGTATTGCTGTAATGATTATTACCCAATCACCAGTAATGTTCTTCCCAAATCAGCCAGTATTGCTCACCCAATATCAATGATGTCCAGGAAAATAAATGACCTAACAAAACACAAGTGCAGATCCTACAGAAGCCATCCTAGCCGATATAAGCAAATTGGAGCACTTTATAAATTCCCAAAAATGTAACACAACATAACACAAATTAAAAGTCTCTCTGTTGGAATACATAGGGTTTAATTTACAAATCTATTTGCATGTGTAAGTGAACCTTAAACATAAAAGCAGCAATTGTATGTGTAAAACCATGTTTATAATTCAGGCATAAGAAAATGTACGCACACATACTTTTCCAAGTGAGTAAATCTTCTACTAAGGTTGAGATGTGGAAATACAGAGTGGGAAAGCCCTCAAAGACTGGGAGCATTCACACATGTACTTTGTTGGGGCTATTCACACACATTTCCTCAGTCCACTCACGCCCTAGAAAAAGGTCAGTGATTTACAAGAGCCGTGGTAAATCCATTCCAGGAGGAAAATAGACAGTAGCGGCTGGTGTGCAGGTGGAGTAGTGGGGCGAGTATGGGGGGACGATGGGGAGGTGGGGGGAAGGGAAATGGCCAATGTAGAAAAGATTTTTAAAAAATAGGGGAAAAGAACTTACCTGCCCCTCGCCACTCTTCTGCTCCATGTCCTTGCAGCAACACAGGCTCCCAGACTCCCCTGTTCATGCTTGAAAGCAGTGTCAGGACTGGCCTGAGCGCTGTGAATTTGAGCTCCCAGTGAGACTGGAAGCATTTGCTTTGCTGTCTCCAACCCGGCAACGTAGCTGGGTTGGAGACAGCTCAGTGCGCATGTTGGTTTGACTGGCCGCAAACCATCATGCGCACTGATCACAGTGCCCACCACTCCCTCTTGTCACTGCTCTTGCGATGGGCCCACCCCCAAGACTCGCCCCACCCTTAGAATCTGAAAAATAAAATAATAACAAACCTGTTTTATTATCTCTTAATTTCTCAAGTTTTGAGGCTGGCAGGGCGGGTGACGCTCCTTCGCCATAGCAGAGAAGCTGCCACTGGGAATAGGAAGAGGGGAATACTTCTAAAAATGGTGGGGGTGTAGCTGAAAAGACTTCTCACAGGCGAGAAATATTTTCTCAAAAGACAAAAAATAATGTGTGCAACTGTACACTGTGTACATGAAATGAATACAGAACTCCTTACTCATGTTCGTAAACAAGAAATCACAAATATCTTCTACTAGTATTTATATTAATATCGGTCTGTCAAAGAATTGTATGTGTATTTCTAAAAGTCTTGATAAATTCTAAAAAAATCAAAAGTTTACTCCAATCTTAATAATAAGATCCTCATCGGAGTAAATGTCCGATTTTTTTTTTTTTAACAACTCTCACAATTTCTACCTTTATTTGTTTTAAGTAAAATTCATAATATTCTTCCCGTGGAGATACATATATAGGAAACTTTATTATGCTTAGTTTCCAGATAAATTAAAATTAACAAATATCAGTGTTGTAAAAGCAAATGGCAACATATGATACGCCCCTTCTGCACCCTTATGAGCAAAACAGGAGAAGAGTTGAGGACACAGCATTCATAGATGCTCTGCTGAGATCTATGTTGCCATATGTGACTTATGAACTCATTGACGATGGCATCAATTGTGTCATCAATGGCAACATATTTGGTGTCACAAAACTTGGAAAATTGTTGCTCTACTGAAAATGATGTAACCTGTTTATGGGAATATTGAATTTTAAAAAAACATGGAAAAAAAAATGTAAACTGTTCAAGTAATTTAAGTGGTATAATAAGCTACATGTAGATGTGTGAAAATTGTATTCTCTTACATGCTGTTACCCTTCCCAAATCCAGGGCCAGTGCTGTATTTAGACAAATGGGGGCAGCTGCCTTAATGTGCCACTGCAAGATGCCACTTGAGGATACCAGTTTATATCAAGAGACTTCACTAACTGCCTTTTTGCTACAGGAAAGGGAGCCCCAAAATGGGGAAATATAATTTGACTGGGGGTTTAAGAATCCTTGCACTGGATCTGTTGAAATATACAAAAATTGGGGTGGTTCAAATGAGACACATCCTTGTTCTTCATAGGTTCAGTATTGTGCATGTCATTGTTTCACTGAACACCTGATAAGTGTGCTGATTGTGTGTATTGTGCATGTGTATTGTATATGCTTCTGTTTGTTAAATAACTGCTTAACATGAAACACATTTTGATTTATTTTAGAGAACCAAAAACTGACCATCTCTCCATCTTGTTCTCTTTCTTTTCTCACTAGGGAAAAGAAAGTGAAGGAACTTGCGGAGTTCAAAAAGACCAATATGGAAAAAAGCAAGACCAAGCACAAGACAAAGCACAGGATAAAGGCTATGGCCAGCAGCAAGGACAAGGAATCAGTCCTGGCAAGGGAAAAGACCAAGTAGCAGGCCAAGGCCATGGCCAGGAACATGGGAAGCAAGGAGCTCAAGGGACATGCTTCGGAGTAGCACAGGGAAAAGGTGAAGCACAGGACCAGGGAAAAGGCCAGGGATATGGTCAGGGAAAAGACCAGCCAAAAGACCAGGGATATGGTCATGGAAAAGATTTTGGAAAAGACCAGGGGAAAGACCAAGGAAAAGACCAAGGAAAAGGTCAGGGAAAAGATCAGGGAAAAGACCAGGGATATGGCCAGGAATATGGTCACGGAAAAGCTGAAGAAAAACAAGTAGGAGGCGGCAAAGCACAAGACCAGTGGCAAGGCCACGGAGAAAAACAAGGAAAGAGCCAAGCAGAGGACAAGGGAAAGGGTCAAGAATATGGAAAACAAGGACAGGGTCATGAAGAGAGCCAAGGACAGGGATACGATGGAAAGTGCCAGGGTAAAGACAAAGGACAAAAGCAGGGAAAGTAACTCAGGCAGTTTGTATTAAAGGAACATGACAAGGAACCCTGCAAACAAAAGCCTTCATCTATTAAGGCATGTTGAACAGCATCTGCATTCAACTAACATCTCTTCAATTAAAGAGCCTTAAAACTGCAATCAAGTTCTATCTCGATATTAGGAGTTGACATTTTAAAATGGATACAGTTGCAGTGAATACTTTAAAATAAATGTTTGAATCAATTATCACTTGTTCAGTGCATTCCGTGCAAAAAATACATTTTCATTGATTTGTAAAACCACTCTTTTTACAATTATGTAGAACACTAGAGAAACAAATTGCATTGTCAGCTCCTGGAACATATTGCACACTATTGAGAGGTATTACTTTCCAGGATGAAGTGAACACCCTTTCAATAGTCCTGAGAACTAGGACTCATCAAAACCACATCCACAGTGAGGATTTTCATCCAAACAGTGGTTGCTTTTGAGCTGTTGGAAAAGCAATGCTTTGAATTTGAGAAAAGTTTAGTTATACAGCTTCCTCTCTCCCATCACAGGATTTAGGTACAATCTCAAATGCATAGGTCATGATGGACTTCTGTCTGTGTCTTTGGGTAACCCCGTTAATTTTTACACACAGCTCTCTATTTTGTGATGCAATATATTCAGGAGGAAGCTGCTGATGAGATGGGAAGAATGTAGCAGGATACAAATAGCAGATATAAGGAAAGAGGTGCAAACATACCAAGAAAAGATCAAAAAGGGGAAAGTTGAACAGACCGATAAGCAGAGAGAGAGAGGGAGAGAGAGAGAGAGAGAGAGAGGTGGAAGTCATCCATCTGCTTAGTGTATTTCTCACTATGTTTCTTTGTTTTGAACCTCTGGGTTATTGACATCTGCTCTAGACAGAGGCCTGCAAAACAACTCCCAAACATGAAATCTGTGCTATATCTGAGTGCCTTGCTCTTTGAAAAGCAGCCCCTGCTACTGCTACCATTGGTTTGACTGTTTCACAGAGCCTCAGACTTCCACTGGAAATTAGTAATATATCAATAGCTCATTATAAGGCAACATTAAACAAACACCACCCTGCATGTTCCCTTTGGGTCGGTTAGAAATTGAGGAGCATGATATATTTTTCCATACTTCATAATAAATGTCATACATCTTAGAGCGCTTTCTTGACCCCTGACAGTTGTGTTGCAGTACTCCTGTTTCAGAAGGATGAACATAAATGAATTACAATCTCATATTGGCCTGAAAAGATGAAATCTGCAATGAGTCATTAGTTTATTGACTTTGTTTTGCTACTTCTGACCGAAGGTTTTCCCATCTGTTCAGGCCTCTTATCAACACTGCTCACACTATCTAGAAACCTGGAATTTGATTGGGAACACTTACAATGCCCAGGAGGAAGGGATGAAAGGATTGCTGTCCTCAAAGGTGCTAGTGAAAACCTGTGCCATCATCTTTTCAAGAAGGGATTTATTCCAGACTCTATCTCCACGATTCTGTGGAGCATCATGTAGGAAGGCCAGCAGAAGTTGAAATGCCTTTAAAGTAGGCTCACCTAAACAGATTAGTGGTAGTTGGATCTCGATGGCAGAAGAATTTCTCAAGGAAGCCTGAAGCCATGCAAGATATTTATTTGAAAAGAGTTCTGAGAGACTCATTGTAGGACTGAACATACTCTTGAAACAGGAACTACATCACACTGTAGTAAACGGGGGAATTTAGACCAAAGGAACATTTTACTGATTGTATTGAGATAACCTAACAATAATATACTGTGCCTTCTTTAAAAAAAAACATGCCATCAGGCCTACTGGCACTTCAGAACTAGTCAGTAAGAAGCGGAACACAGACATTGACAGCTGAGAGATAGAAGCAACCCTGCCTGTTGGAGGAACACTGGAAGGACTAGTCCTCCTCTGCCTGAGATACTCTTATCCTGGCATTTGACTTAAAAACAGAAAGAATCAGAGTCTTAACCTCGTTCACAGAGAGGTTGGACCAATCCTGTTTGGGGCAGCTGCCTCCTTGCAGGAAGTACTTGCCTTGAGAGTTCCTGTAGTCCAGGAACTCCAAGAAGTTCAAGATCAGAAGAGGCAGCTGCCAGTTCAGATAATCACAGTTAACTAGAGCGCATGTAGAACATTGTGCATCAGCTTTGGGGAGCTTCTGTCAACTTATTCAAACAGTACTTGGACATCCACAATCACTATTAAAACATCTGCAGGAAATATATTTTGTGCAACACGCATGGAGATTTAAAAACTACTACTACTGCAAGACAGCAGGCTACACATCTGAAAGCCTGCAGGACCATCAGCTTAGAGAGGTAGTCTGCAGCATATAGACTACCGACTCTCATCTAATTTTGATTGCCGTATTTGAATACCTTTGGTGCTAGGGCCTCTGCTGCTTTTAAAATGATGATTTGTTTGCTACCTTTTACCAACTCATCCGTTATTCTCAATTTTTTAAAAATGTAAGACGGCGGACAAAAGCTGTGTCGCATTATGCTGGTGAACTGTGCTGGCCATTCTGTACTTCCTCCTTTCAAAGCAGTGGTATTTCAATTATGCACATTTCTTTGAGGGAGTTGAGAAGAGTGACTCAAATAGGTGACAGTGGATCTGAAAGTCACAGAAAACACGACACAGTTATTCACAAAATACAATCAACTGAAGAGGTCTGCAGTTAATGTTAGAAATGTCGAGTAAATAAAATCAGGCACAATAGTAGCCAGTGGGTCAGGTGTCCAGAAAGCAAGGTGAGGTGATGGTGTAGGCTCACCGGCACACTCGTTCATTATCTCAGACACATAATGAAAGTTCTCATGGTGCAGATGTTTCAGAGATGCTTCAGGACTGGTCTTAGTCCACAGGGCTGCAGGTTTATATGGCTCCTGGGCAGCCTTCCACATGAAATTGTCTACCATTTACCATTCAGGTCTCTATCAGCTGGGCCTACGTCTAATCTGCAAGATCAGTGAATGCTTCTCTCTAATATGGGCTGTCCAGCTCCTCTTCTCCCAATCAGACCATAGCCAAGGATCTAGGATTCATCCCATCCTTAGGGGGAGAGCAACTTTAAATCCTGAATTAACACCTCTAATCAATTGGTGCCCCAAAGCTTCTTCTGTCAAGACAGACATTGATGATAATGACAGGGTGGCATATGGTTTACATTTATATAAGATGCTTTTAACTTCATCATACAAAAGGCTAAATAAAAAGTGAAGTATTGTGAGATTTGTTATACATTTGGCGAATTATTTTTCATATCTTTGTTCAGCTGGCAAATTGGTTTCTACGGTGAACTCCTGTTCACAAATGGTCATTGAAGTCAGTCATAAATACTTTATTCAACTCAAAGAAGCCATAAAAATTTGCATCAAATATAGTGCCATACATAACATAGTTAAAAGAGAAACATAAAAAGATACAGTTTAAAAGAAAAAAGAGAACCTCTGATCTCAGTATTTACTAGGAGTTTACAGAGCAGTTAAAATATAATTTGATACAGCATGTGTAACCTCCTTGCTTCCCAAGCTATGTAAATAGGCGAGGGCCAAGTCATTAGTCCTACTTCCTGACGCTAGTAATACTGGTGGAGAAAATGCCTCCTCTGTGTGGCATATAGAGTGCAGAATAATATAACGTGCCTTGCGCTCTGAAATGAAAGACCATCACACAGGCAGAGAGATAGTGATGGAAACATGGTTTCCATCAGTGCCCTGCACAGGAAAGGCCACCAGAAAATGTACAGTTTTAAGCGGTAATCTAGTCAGCAAGAATTTGTGGTTATTTGCAAATACAGTGCAGGATGCAATTTGGCACATTACTGTTTTTGCCAGTCCCATACTGCCCCACCTCCTCTATTTGCCAAGCGAGTGGCTTGGGTGTGTTTATAGAAGAGCTCTTTTACTCTACACACTGATCAGGCAGTAAGGGCATCTGGGCTAGCAAAACATCTGGAACGCCTGAAGCTGTAAGAGCATCTCTGATGTACTTAAGCCACGGTATATCTAGGGCCTTATCCAGGCTATGCAGTCGGCCAAAACTGATCTACACAAGTGGGCTTCGGGGTTATTCCAGACTCTAAGCCAGAGTAACAAAGGATCTTCTATATACCCAAGCCCAACTTCTTCACAGCAAAACAATGTCGAAGTAGCTTACGGAACTGCCAATAACCTTCTTATTCTCAGCAATTTGGAGGCAGTTACTGTTGGCATAGCCCTAGACACCAGCACCAAAAGTAGCAAAGGGTAAACACTCCTAAAAATACAAAGCAGCTCTATCACAGGTTTATGTCCCAGATTTTTAGAAAATCTAAAAACAGCATCAACAGAACTTTAAAATTGTAAAATTCTCATGGCCACTAAAAAGTTCCAATTAAAATCAATGTTAATAGGCACACCTAAGTAAGTAAAGTGGGGAACTTTTACAATCTCTGAGCTACCCAGGGGAAACTTCCTAGTTTTAGCTAGTTTTTGGCCACATTTTATTTTAAACAAATTTGTTCTATTTGTCTTAAGAACCAAATTAGCAAAAAAACTGTTAAAAGCGTTCAACAGGGTTTGAAGGCCATTGGCTGTTCTTGCTATGAGGACTGCATTATCTGCATAAAGTAGTACAGGGATTCGGCACAAATTGATTTTTGGTAAGTCTTTCCCAGTACTGAAAAAATGGTCCTCAAGGTCATTGATATATAAAAGAAAAAGAAAAGGAGCTAAAACACAGCCTTGCCTTATCCCCATAACAAATGGAAATTCTTCTGTCAGATCACCTTCCTTACTATATCGGACTTTTACTACTGTGTGCGCATGGAGCCTGCGGAGCAATGTTATAATTGCAATGTCAACCCCTAATTGTATCATAATATCCCATAGTTTAGATCAATGCACTGTGTCAAACGCACAGGAGAAGTCCATAAAAGCAAAGTGAACACATCTTTTTTTTTGCCTTTATATATTTTTGGACGATAAGTGATAAATTCAGTGTCTGCTCTATTGTTCCTGGGCCTGGGCTGAACCCAAATTAAACATCGAAAAGGCCCCACGTTTCCACTGCCCATTTTTCTAGTTTTGCTAAAATTACTCTGCCTAGGATCTTCACTAAACTATCCATAAAAAGATAAGATGATAGCAATGGGGCTATCCCTTATCTCTCCTTTTGAAAATAAGGACGATGATTGCCTCAATGAAGTCCGATACTGAAGGACCTATCCGCTTCCTGTTTCAGAGTAAAGAGAATTTTAAGAACTATGGCTTGGTGCCAGACACATTTATGAATTATGCAAAAACACTTGCAGGCAAAACTTTGCTCCACCTTGAGACATGGTGGAGATTCTAGCTTTATATCAATTACAAGTGAAAAAGTGCACCTGCCCCTGCCCGCACTGCTGTGGGTGCAAAAACTTTGCTAAATGTTGTTATGTGTAACTGACAACAATACTTTATAAACTCCTTTGATGCATTACACAACACGTTAAATCCAAACAATAATTTTTTTATTGCGGATAACTCTCCGCAATCATATCTTGGTTAATGCAAGCTGTGCAAACATAATACATCACTTTTGATACATACAAAACATATTATGATTTTTTTTACAAATGCAATATTGACGACATGATATTTTCCCAATTCATTTCGGGATCAACTGATCCCTTCGTCAGGGGAACTGGAATAAAACATAAATACCAACATTAAACACATGGGGAGGAACTGTTGGTGGTTTAAAAAATGTGACCATAGTACTATAACCAATATCCCACAACATCACGCTGGTACATGTGAAAAAACTGTAATTCCTAGTTTATGTGATACTACAAAACCGACCGACCTTCACCTAGTGCTGCATAACTAACTGCTTGTGAAAGTGCAACACCGAACTCCCAACAACCAGTGCTGTAATAACCAATGAAACAACTCATCTGCGACTTACATCTAAGAGTATATGTTCCTCTTATGTCGTGCCCAATCGTATCGTACAAAATTCGTCTGAAGAAATGAATCATAAACAATAAGACATGAATACCGCAAACCAAGTCCATACCATTTGCAAATACTACAACTCGCTATGAACCCACTGTCCCGCATTACCTTAATTCCCTCCGTAATCCGCGGTCCTTCAGTCTTGATGTACCCTACAGAATGCGTGCCTTGCTAAGAAAAGCTGAGAAACAAAATGCAGCCGTCAGTTCTGCCCCATTGTCAGTCAGCATGACTCCACACTATGCCGAAACGAACTCCTCTCACCTCGTAATAGGAGAAAAGAAAGCCGCGTACTCTGTATCTCCAAAACCAGGAAGCAAAACATCCCGGATCGGCCTTCCCCCCATAAATCCCTGTAACTCTATTGACATAAACAACGGACCTACCTAATCCGCCTCGGTGATTCTGAACTATTATAGCAGCCATCTTAAGCTGTATAATATAGTGCTGTCCCTGATGAAATAACAATAACTCGCGTCAATGAACCAATACAATATATTCGCGAACATGTTGTGCTGCCAGTCATCTTCTCCAAAACCAAACATGATACCAAAAAATGGGTTGTGACCCCTCCCAGCTCCGATTCAATCTCTCTATAAGCAGTAGTTCTTGCCACCAAACTAGAAGTGAAATACAATAACACCAAACTACCTCCTGTGATAAGAATAGCTCAGCAGATTACCTCACTTAAAGTGAAAATCAACATGCTCCGATTAGTAAAACCCTTAATCATCCATTCAATTCTTTGTGCCATATAGGTGTAAACAAACTCTGCCTAATATATCCTCAGTAGTTAACCTCTCGCTCTAAATATTGATGAACCGTTCTGTACCTGATGTGTCTAGTGCTAGTGTGTACTCTGTTGTGGGCGAATTTTTTTTTTTTATTACTGTGCACTCTCGTAACATAAAGTACATATGAAAATCCTCGTGGCATGTAACACATTTAAAACATCATCTGTGACAACAAATTCCATAATGCATTAGTGGGAAAAAAGCTCCTGCTCTGAAATCTCCCTGTGTGTGTCTGTGTGATTGAAATAAAAGACATAGGCGCTTAAACATGTTGTGTTGGTCACTTAGATTAATGTTTTTTTGGAGGTGTAAAATTAAAGATAACAGCTCATGTCTAATTTATCGTTTAATCCTACGGGCATCATGGTGTTCAAATGTTTTATCCACCATATTTCTCTTTGAGACAGCCATTTGGCGTTATCCCTTCCGGGATTAAGGTGATTTTCTCCAATATCAAGAATCTCAATTGTGGTATATTGTGGTTGAGCTCCATCCCATGCACGGCCAAACTTGAATTGGGATTTTAATTGCGTATGAGACTCTTGTGCTCAGTGATTCGGATTTAAATTTTTCTTTCCGTTTTACCCACGTACATTTTCCCACAAGGGCATTTAATACAATAAACCACGAACATGGAGTTACAATCTGTGGAATCACGTAGTTTGATGATCTTGCCAGTTTGAGGGTGTGTAATGGTTTTACCGATGATGATATTGTTGCAATGAATGCAGTTACGGCATTTCTTCATGCCAGCTTCTGTTGCACTGTGGTTTGGTGCTTTTTGAGTTAGTAATTCCTTGATAATCCGACTCCTGGTATACGCGAATATGGTTTTTTCTCTGAACAAGCCTTTAAACTCAGCCTCACATTGCAGCAATTCCCACCGGTGATTTACAATCTTTTTGATCTGGTTAGACCTGGTGGAGTATTTAGAAACAAAAACCAGCCTGTCTTGATCTTTTTTAACCTTGGTTTGTAACAACTCGCCTCTGGGTAAATCCTTCTCTCTCAATTCCGCTGCCAAAATTACTCTCATGGGATATCCGCGTGCTTGAAATTTTTTTCTTTCTTGAGCCATTTCTCTGGTTAATGCTTCAAGTGATGATGATATTCTCTTAATTCCTAGCATTTGTGAGTAAGTCAAATTTTGCAAAAGAGCAGGTGGATGAAATCTGGTGAACAGCAGAGAAGTTTTGCGGTCAGTTGCTTTATGAAAAACAGCTGTGACTAGCTTTCCTTGTGTTTTAGTGACAAGTACATCCAGAAATGAGATTTGATCTTTGTCAATCTGATGAGTAAATTGAATGTGAAAGTTTTTTTGGTTCAATTCAGCTATTTTCTTGATCAATTCATCTTCAGTGCTCCTCCAAATCATAAATATGTCATCAATAAACCGTCTGTAGAATATTAGATTCTCATGCCAACCTGGATCAGAGAGGATATGATCTTGCTCAAACTTGGACATATACGTATTCGCATACGCTGGAGCTCCAGAAAAGCCCATTGATGTGCCGCTGATCTGTAAATAGAACTCATTATTCCACTTAAAGTATGTATGCTGCAAGCAAAATTGTAGTAACTCAAGGATAAAAACTTTATTGGCTGCTATCGTTGTTTGCTGCAGAAGTGCCCATTCGCAAGCATCAGTGCCTTCATTCAATGGGATGGATGTGTAGAGTGCTGTTACGTCAATCGTACACAGAATCCAGGTAGAGGTGTCTTGACCCTCAATATCTTGCAAAAGATGTAAAAAATGCTTGGTGTCCTTAATGTATGTTATCCACTGTTGAACAAAGGGTTACAAAAAGTGATCAATGTATTTTCCCAGCGGTTCGAACACTGACCCACAACCGCTCACTATGGGTCTGAATGGTGGATTTGCCAAATCTTTATGCACTTTCGGCAACATGTATAACTTGGGGCATCTGGGATGTTTAGTAGATAAGTATCTTAAAGTGGTGTTGGTGATCCATTCCATTCCCAAAGCCTTTTCCAAAATGCTGCTCAAAGTATTCTTAATGTCATTGATCGGATCCTGTGATAATTTTAAATAAGTTGTTTGATCATTCAGATGTTCCTGTACTTTAGATGTGTAAAACGTGGTGTCCATAGCCACCAGTGCTCCTCCTTTATCAGCCAATTGAAAAGTCAATGACCGATCACTTGCCAATTCTTGTATAATATGTTGTTCATGCATATTCAGATTATTCTTCATTTTGGGCCTGAAGTCCAGTTTTTCCAAATCTTTCTGGACTAGAACCTCGAATGCATCCAATATTTTATGAGAGATCGGAGCCATGAATGTGCTCTGTTGTTTAAATTCTTTGTACTCTTTTGGATCCTTATTCTCAGGACTGATGTTTGCTTTCTGGTAAGGTAGGAACAATGTTGGTGAAAAAATGACGTAGTCTCAAATTACGCATGAATTTTGAAAAGAAACACTTCTGCTTCTATTTTGTTGGTGTGATAAGTTGGTACAAAAGAAGTTCCTTTGTTTAAGACTTTCAACTGTTGGTTATTGCATGTTTTAGATGAGATGTTGATTACTAAGGTTTGGTTTTGCTCCTGAGATTTTTGCTTATGTTGTCTCTGTCCTCTCCGGATTTTTTTGAACTGCTTGTGTCTGGTGGGCGACCTGTTGATGGTCCCATCTCTAAAAAATAAGGTTGTTGAACATTCAAGGTGCCGGCTGTGGCCGTTCTTTCTGTTACTCCTTGTTGATTTCCTTTATCTGAGTCCACATTGAGTGACTGTTTTGAGGATGATAACTCTTGATCATCGCCATGCTTTCTTGGGATGATGAAGTTGCTTGTTTTTTTACTGGTCTCCTTTGTGCATACACCTCTGCCCAAGTGTAAACTTCATTCAGTTTGTAGTCTATTGTATCTCGTTTATATTTGCGTAATTTGCGTTCCTGAGTTTCTTTCCCATACCGATCCAATTTTTCAGTGAGATCCTTCAAGGTGGTTTGCCAGAATTCTGTGTCGCATCTTGTGCTTAAATCCGACTTAATGGTGTCAATTTCTTCCTCTAATTCTGTAATCGTTTTGGACAGTTCTTCTACTAATAAAAGAATTAGGTCTACTGAGCATTTATTAAGGATAGAGTACCATTTCTCCATGGAGTGTTTGTTGAATTGAAATCTGAATAACATGGGCTTAATTGGTAATCGCAGTCCTCTTGGTATCCTCTGTACTTTATGGTACTGGATTAGGGTAGATGCATGCAGCCTTTGGTTGAGAGCTCTTCTTGATAAAAATTCCAATTGCCGTAATTGTTGTGTCACTGATCCTCCCTGTGTGCTGAATGTTTGGGTTTCCTGTATTAATGCCTATATGTCATTTGCTTGTGCAGAGGTATACGTTTTTGTGTCCGCTCTGTTATCCGTAATATTGGAAATTGCGTTGAATGACATGATAATTGGCGGGTGCTGCGACCTGGGTTGGCTAAAGTTCACTAATGAATTATTGTGGTGAGTCGCACACTCCTATTTGAGTGTAAACTGCTTCTTCCAATGTAATCACTGTTTATTTGTTAAGCGTGCCGGGTGGGAAAGTGGTAGCCAGCCTCTGAACAAACTATATATCAATTGCAAGTGAAAATGTGCACCTGCCCCTGCCCGCACTGCTGTGGGTGCAAAAACTTTGCTAAATGTTGTTATGTGTAACTGACAACAATACTTTATAAACTCCTTTGATGCATTACACAACACGTTAAACCCAAACAATAATTTTTTTGATTGCGGATAACTCTCCGCAATCATATTTTGATTAATGCAAGCTGTGCAAACATAATACATGACTTTTGATACATACAAAACATATTATGATGTTTTTACAAATGCAATATTGACAACATGATGTTTTCCCAATGCATTTTGGGATCAACTGATCCCTTCGTCAGGGAAACTGGAATAAAACATAAATACCAACATTAAACACATGGGGAGGAACTGTTGGTGGTTTAAAAAATGTGACCATAGTACTATAACCAATATCCCATAACATCGCGCTGGTATAATAGTGTTCGTGTACCTGTGAAAAAACTGTAATTCCTAGTTTATGTGATACTACAAAACCCACCGACCTTCACCTAGTGCTGCATAACTAACTGCTTGTGAAAGTGCAACACCGAACTCCCAACAACCAGTGCTGTAATAACCAATGAAACAACTCATCTGCGACTTACATCTAAGATTATATGTTCCTCTTATGTCGTGCCCAATCGTATCGTACAAAATTCGTCTGAAGAAATGAATCATAAACAATAAGACATGAATACCGCAAACCAAGTCCATACCATTCGCAAATACTACAACTCGCTATGAACCCACTGCCCCGCGTTACCTTAATTCCCTCCGTAATCCGCGGTCCTTCAATCTTGATGTACCCTGCAGAATCCGTGCCTTGCTAAGAAAAGCTGAGAAACAAAATGCAACCGTCAGTTCTGCCCCATTGTCAGATGCAAGTCGCAGATGAGTTGTTTCATTGGTTATTACAGCACTGGTTGTTGGAAGTTGTGTTGCACTTTCACAAGCAGTTAGTTATGCAGCACTAGGTGAAGGTCGGTCGGTTTTGTAGTATCACATAAACTAGGAATTACAGTTTTTTCACATGTACACGAACACTATTATACCAGCGCGATGTTGTGGGATATTGGTTATAGTACTATGGTCACATTTTTTAAACCACCAACAGGTCCTGCCCATGTGTTTAATGTTGGTATTTATGTTTTATTCCAGTTCCCCTGACGAAGGGATCAGTTGGTCCCAAAATGCATTGGGAAAACATCATGTCGTCAATATTGCATTTGTAAAAACATCATAATATGTTTTGTATGTATCAAAAGTCATGTATTATGTTTGCACAGCTTGCATTAACCAAGATATGATTGCGGAGAATTATCCGCAATAAAAAAAATTATTGTTTGGATTTAACGTGTTGTGTAATGCATCAAAGGAGTTTATAAAGTATTGTTTTCAGTTACACATAACAACATTTAGCAAAGTTTTTGCACCCACAGCAGTGCGGGCAGAGGCAGGTGCACTTTTTCGCTTGCAATTGATATATAGTTTGTTCAGAGGCTGGCTACCTCTTTCCCACCCGGCACGCTTAACAAATAAACAGCAATTACATTGGAAGAAGCAGTTTACACTCAAATAGGAGTGCGCGACTCACCACAATAATTAATTAGGGAGATTCTAGCTTGACAGGTCTGGTCTCATTTCCTCTTACTTGAACCACCTTCGGTACCTCCTGGAGCTTGTGAAGAAGATTCCTAACCATCCCAAAATGTTGGAGTTGTTACATTTTATTTTGAAGGTTTTATATAGCGCGAACATGACCTTTGCGGGTATTCAGAGCGCTTTACAGGGGGAAACATAGAATAAAAGTACGATGTATGCCGTTATTATGTCCTGCTAGAGATAGTTACAGAGGTGTATGCGCAAAGACATAAAATACAGAGGCATCTAAGACAAAGTAGGACAACATAGGTATGTGGGTCAGATTCGTTGTTCATGTAAGTTTACTCATGAGTAGAAACTTTACTTCTTTCTTGAAAGAGGCAGTAGAGGGATTCAGTCTGGTTTCTGTGGGCAGTGCATTCCAGATCCTTGGGGCGATTCCAGAGAAGGCCCGGTAGTATGTTTTCTTTTTGACAAATCTTTGTGGTTTCAGAAGAAGAGTGCTGGAACTTCTGGAGGATCTGTCACCACATGAGAGCTCCCGTTTCTGGGACATATATCTCTGGGTCTTGTGGTGAAGTGCTTTGTGAGTCATGAAAGCGATTTTTCGTTGAATTCTTGCTTCGAATGGTAGCCAATTGAGAGCTCTAAGGTCGGGGGAAATGTGGCAGTTTCTTTTAGTACCCATGATGAGCCTGGTAGCTGAATTGATATTCAGTCTGAAGTTGACCATGGCTCCCAACACAATAGCTTGCAGACTAGGCAAATTAAGGTGGCACAGTTTAAGTATTATTCTCTTTTATAAGCCACATTGTATTGACTTCACCTTTCGTGTCGCTCTATGCTCGCCGACTCCCCGGTCCACCACAGCTATCCCTATGCTGGTTGAGTGGAGGGAGGTACCAAGCTCATCACTTCCTGGTTGGGACACTATTGGGCGGCCATCTTGGCAGGGTGACGCTCCAGTTTTTCTTTGATCCAATCTATTTTAGGGCCGAATGGTGCTAACGCGCAGCGGACGCGCGCAGCGGACCGAAGGCGCGCCAAAGGCAGGCCCGTCTGCGCCCGTCCGCGCCCAACCGGGCCCAGGGGCCACAACCCCTGGCAATTTGCCCGAAAATAGTATAACTTACAATTCGTATTCTCTGCATGAGCTGAAAGGGGTTACGAATTCCAACTGTCTACACTGTCTAAATATTGCTAATAACCCCTCCCACTGCCCACATTGTAGCTTTGAGTTAATGCCTCACAAACACTATAGATTACATACTAGCACACCCGTAAGGATGTTTCTGTTAAATTGCAGATCCCTTCCTAAGCATTCTGTGGAATTAGCATTGTTAATAGATGAACTTGAGCTAGATGCTCTTTTTCTAACAGAAACCTGGCTCCAGATTGAAACGGATCCTGCTGTTATTCAAACCCTCCCTCAAGGCTACTCAATACTTAGAGCTGATCGTATGTCCGGAAGAGGCAGAGGCCTTGCTATTATATTCAAAGACACTTTTAATTGTCGTACTACACTGAACACGCTATCAGATTGCGAAAGCATGGCTTTCTCCTTAGAGTTCTCACCTACGAGTACCTTTTCCGGTCTGCTGATCTACCGCCCCCCGGGAGCTTTAGGGCAATTTCTCCCTAATCTACCTACTTTGGCTGCCAATATAGCACTGGCCCCAGCCAATTTTATGGTACTCGGTGATTTCAATATTCATCTAGATGACCCAGCCAACCATATAGCCAATGAACTGCTATCTAGCCTCCTGGCGATCCAACTCAAGCAAAAGGATTTGCCTCCACACATGTGAAGGGTCACCTTCTTGACCATGTATTTAGCAATTTGCACAACCTTGTTGTAGGTACTCCTACTCCTCTCCCTGGACGGATCATTTTTGATCCCCTAAGTTGGGAGACTGCCGTACAACTGCCCCCCCAGAGAGCAGCGCCGACTCTGGAAAGAAAGTGATCGAGGCTTTCCCTCAATCATTGGATCATAGCCCTTGACAATACACGACCATTGAGAGATCCTAATTCTAATCTGGCCAGTAGTAACTTTAATGCTTGGATCCAAAGCTCCCTTGACCTGGTTCTCCCTAAGGAACCTATCTACAAGAAAAACAGACAGAAAACAGCCCCATGGTTTTCCCCCAAATTGAGGGACTTAAAGCAAATATGCCGGAGGCTGGAAAGAAGTTGGAGACAGAATTTCTCAGAGACTAGGAAAGTGGAATACAGGAAAGCAATCAGGTTATATAAATCAGAAATAGAAATCGCCAAAACAACATTTTATGAGGAAAAAATAAGTACTGCTGCAAACTCACCTAAAGAGATCTTTCGCATTGCTAAATCACTTATCACCTTACCTCAAAAACCTTCAGTAACGGAAGGAGCACTTACACGGTGTAACAATCTGGCAATCTTTTTTCATCAAAAGATCCAAAATATCTATATGTCCTTTCTTAACACAACACCTGAGTCCATGGTGACCACAACAAGTAGCTCGAGCGTTACTTTTAAATGCTCGTTGGAGCAATTTCCCCCTCTAGATGGGGTTCTATTGGATTCAATCATCACAAGAGTAACCTCAGGCTCGCCATTGGACCCTGCCCCTCCGCAACACCTCACTTCAGTCATTAATGCTATTCGCCCAGTTATTCTTGATACTCTGAATTCTTCCATCATCTCTGGTATGGTACCTACAGCTTGGAAATGCGCGATGGTTAGGGCCCTTCTGAAGAAACCCAATTTGGATCAATCCAATCTGGCCAACTATCGCCCAATTTCCCCCCTCCCTTGGCTGACTAAGCTGGTTGAGAAGCATATTAACACCATATTGGTTGATTATTTGGAATCCAACGGGCTGTTGCATTACTCTCAGACAGGCTTTCGTCCTCAGCATGGGACGGAAACGGCCTTAGTAGTAGTAACAGAGGAGGCAAGAAGGTTACTGGACCAAGGAGGAACAGCGGCAATCATCCTCCTGGATCTCAGTGCCGCGTTTGACACTGTTAACCATAACATCTTAGCCCATCGACTTAAGAGCATGGGAGTGTCAGGCACGGCACTGACCTGGTTCCAGTCCTTCCTCAGCAACCGCTTCTTCCAAGTCTTTGAAGGAGATGTGGTGTCCTCTCGGCTGCCTCTTAGCTGTGGGGTTCCTCAGGGCTCTGCCCTGAGCCCCACGCTTTTTAACATCTACATGAGTCCCCTGGCGGAGATTGTCCATCCATTCGGCGTTAAGATTATCACCTATGCAGACGACACTCAGTTAGTGGTAGCATTGAATCACTCTGAGGGGTCGTCTAGCACCCTAGGTCCTTGCCTAGAGGCGGTGGCCGAGTGGATGGAACTCTCCTGCCTCAAGCTCAACGGGGACAAAACGGAGATCATGCTCCTGGGCAACCCTCCGTCCCCCATCCCGTGGCCGGAATGCCTGGGTCCTGCTCCACCTCCTAAGGCACAAATTAAAAGCCTTGGTATATGGTTGGACAGCTCCCTTGATTTTAATTACCAGGCTACCAAGCTTTCAGCCACATGTTATGGACTGATGAGAATGTTGCGGAAAATCATTCCCCTCCTCCCTTCCAGGCGAGAAGAATTATGGTACAGGCCCTTATTCTTTCTCGCCTTGATTATGGGAACGCCCTATATCTTGGTGCTCCTCAATTCACCATTCACAAACTGCAAGTAACTCAGAACTGTGCTGCCCGTCTGCTTCTTCAGATTCCGCGGTGGCAATCTGCTAAACCAGCATTGAGGAGTCTCCACTGGCTCCCTATTCCAGCTAGGATACAGTTTAAAGCTATGTGCCTAGTTCATAGAGCCATCCGGAAGACTGGTCCGGCTATTATTCACCCCTTGGTCACTCCCTATCTTCCTCATAGAACCCTGCGATCCAGCTCCTTATACTTGGCCGCTCCCAAGAAAATTCGAAGATCCAGGTGGGGTGGACGCTCTTTTTCGTTTAATGCTGCAAGGATCTGGAATACTCTTCCTCCCACTTTACGTAAGGACAACAACCTTTTGGCCTTCCGGAAGCTCTTAAAAACCTACCTCTTTAAGACAGTCTCTTAACATCATGGCTTCTGTTTTTCCTCTACTCTTCTATCAAACAGCGCTGGGAGGCCTCAGGGTAGCCATGCGCTATATAAGTACAATTTAATTCATTTAATTCATTCATTAATCTCCTGCAAATGCTCTCTAGAAATAATTTGCCCTCTGTATTCTGCCACACTGCAGCAAATACACTATGTCTGCTCTTCTAGTTTAAACCTGTGACTACAGCAATGTCAATACCAGCTTTAAAACATGTATTTGTGAATACCAGTACTATGTGAATACCAGGATGTCATTCTGAAAACAACTCTACTCATTGTAGAATAAATGGTGAATAACTCTTTAAAAACAATGCTGCAAAAAGAAGCTAAAAGACACAAAGGTAAGTCCATTGAGAGAATGTTTAGAAAAACTTAATTGTAGGCAAATCGAAAGTTGAAGGTGGTGAAGATACTGGCCCTACCAAAAGTCTCATCTTGTGTGGCTATGCATGCTAAAATGGCAGACGCAATCTCCTAGAGCTCTGCTTCCAGCCCAAATAATCCCCCATAATGCTGCATGGAAGGAGGCTACAGAGCAGTAGGTTGAACTGTGGGGTGACTCGCGTTCACAGTGGGAGGATTGCAGAACCAGTAAGGATGCCCAGGGTGGCAGGAGCCTCGCCGGTGTGCAGGAAAGGGCTGTGGTGAGCCTGCTGGACTAAGCCTGGGCAGCTAAAGGCAGTGCTTCTTGCCTCGTGAAAGAAATGCAGTGAAAGGAACTCCAGATGGGATCTTGGTATCTGGTGAAAAGAACCCTGGGTGTGCCCGGAACGGAGCAGTGTGCAGGACTGAAGGGTTCCAAGAGAGGTGAATGAGGAGCTCCAGTGGCCGGCACTGTACGGGACGCTGAGGCCTAGCTGTTGGACTGGGCCTGGGTGGCCATGGTGGTGCCCTGCGGTACTGAGTTTGGCGCTCATTGTGGGAAGGCCTGGATGGGACCTGGTGTGGTATTGATAATCGGTCAGCCCTGGCAGCTGTGCAAATTAGCTCCGACGACCAGGGCTGAGTGAGTTACCGGGTCCTGGAAGCCAGAGAGGGTTCAGCTTGAGGATGTCTGGGACCATGCACTCCGGGACAATAGGTAAAAGTGAAGACAATTAGCCTCTGTGGGTGGGGGCCACCGTATGTTCTCATGATGAGTAGAGTGCGGATGAGCCTAACCTGATCAGCCCACTGAAGCACACTGCAGGGGCCCCTTCCCCCATCCTCTTCCTCACCATAAGATTGGGCATTCTCAGGTGCTTGCCCAGTCCTGAAATGAGGCAGGGTGGAATGGAGACCTTCAAGCACGCTGTATGTACTGAAAAATGGAGCACCAAGTCACAGGCGAAGTGTGATATTATCAGAGATTGAACACTGGAGCTAGGTTTAAGGGAGGCATAGAGCAGATGGACTCATGCACTAAGTTCACCTTCACGTTTTGTCATACCATAAATTTAATTCACCTTCCTGGTGAGAAACCGCTCATGCCACCCTGGATATAACCTGCTGAGAGAGAACATCCCAACGGCTGGCTGATTTAATGCAGAGATATGATTTTTCCATACATTCAGCCTTTAGCAATTCGACCTATTTCTCAAGACAAGTGCTAAACTCAGACCCTGCGTCACAGCCTTGGCATAAACCTTAATGCTATAGTTAAAGACAAGGAGTTCCCCAATTTGAGCACAGATAGGGATACTTCAGAGGGGAGTGGCTGTCCCATTGGAAACAGTCCAGACATGACACAATCAACAGAGTGATTTTGCAGACCATACAATCATCTACGACGTGTCTTCAAAGAGTAGCTCGTGAGCTACCAGTAGCACTCCAGCTACCTGTGAGTAGCTCTCCTGTGTTCAGCCCAGCCTACTAAGATTGAAGCCTTTGCTTGGTTGAATATATTTAGTATGTATACTAAAATTTAAAAGCTTAATCTCAAGATGAAAATGTGCCTATTTTCAGAACTCATAAGCTGATGTGTGGCAAAAAATAGGTGTGTTTTCAAAATATTTTTAAAGCTGTAATTGAATTGGGGAAGTTTATTACTTATATTATTATCTTATTGCCAGGGGGATTGCAGCTATGGCTTTTATGTATTACCCATGTACAGTCATTTCAAATTCTCAAAGGTTTTTTTTACGTTAGTGCTGGAAACCCTACCTCATACACTGATGTGATAACTGCTGACAATCTTTGATATGGTGGTCACTATTACATCACTAATATTAGTAGCGCTCAGGATTATTTCCATTGAACATAAGTAGCTTTTATTACAGAAAGGGTTGGAGACCGCTGATCTAAGACATGTTGGAATCCAAAATCAGAGAGATCCGATCAGATGTTTCACTTATCCGACACAGTTTGAGTGTATCACAGAGACCAAAAAGAAAATATCAGAAACAAACACCACACTTAAAGAAAGGAAGCAAAAGGAAACTCAACTTTCCGGTAGTGAGACTTCTCTGAAGCTTAGAACTGAGGATGAGGAAGACCGTGCAAGAAGAAATAATGTTTGATTCTAGGGGTTCCTGGAATCTGACGGAATGGGAGATCTCCCTACCTTTCTTGAAAAACGTGTAAGAGAGTGGGTTTCTGAAGGAAAGCTGTAACAGTGCTTCATCAGCGAAAGAGCGCACTAAGAGCTCATCCATAGACCTCTGCCTGGTGCCCTGCCGGGATCAGTAATTGCCTGGATTCTGTACTACCGAGATAGGGATACATTGTTAGCAGCGGCCTGTATGGCAGAGTCCATGCACTATGACTCACACCGGATTTCCTGACTTTACCAGGCATGTCCAGCAGCTATGTGAACCCTTTGCAGAAGCCATTTGCAACCTCGGAATGATTGACATTTGCTATAGGTTGATATACCACCTGACCAAAAAGCCTGGATGGGCTTGAGAGCTGCAAGATAATTGGCAGAGACCATCCAGCGCTAGCCCCAGGGAGCGCCTTAGGGCTTACGAGGCAGGAACATATCCACAGGGAGGGTCTGTCTAGATGACTGCCTCCTCCAGATTCTTACTCTGAAGGAGTCTCTGCACAGAAGACCCCAAAAGACCCCAAAATCTGGTTAGCAAGCTTGATGTGGTAGAACTCTCCACACCACGGTCGATGGAGGAGGGTGATGTAAATGATGAGATGTAGAATCACAAACATGATGGAGACATCTTCATTGATCGGGTAGATACAATAAGATTACTCTTGGTACGGCTAGCAAATATAGATCCCATTGGGGAGGCGATCATAAGCCCTACGCACAATCTTTGGCATGCGATGGGCTTGGAGTGGATTGATCTCCATGATCCTCCCTCTTTTAGTGTACTTAAGTGTTTTTGTCTCTTTTTGTTTTTCTCTGTATGTTCGCAGTAGTCCTCAGAAGACACTTATTGTTTAAACAGTTCACAAGGGTTTGGAGGGAGGGTATGGATTATGGTGGGTTCTTTGGGGGGGGAAATACCTAACCATCCTTCTCTCACTACTTGGGAATAGTGTTAAGCTGTTCACTTTCTTCAAATGGTTCAGGTTAGGAACTATGGGGAGGGTGAGGGAGTTTTTATTAAAGTTACTGTACTCTTGTGGTTTGGTTTTTCAGGGCCACAGCAAGCACTTACATTTCTAGATAGTCCACACTATATGTTAAATTGTCTCATGCAGGAGAAGTTACAGGACCTGATGAGCTGCATTTTGTGGAATGTAAATGGATTCCTTAAAAATTTTAAAAGAGGTACAGTGTGGGGAAATGCCAAACGGTATGGAACAGACATGCTCCTGTAAAGAAGACCTATCTGTTGAGCGATTATTGTCACTGTTTCAATAGATATGGGTTTAATGCTATCACACACTCGGGATTTGGAAGGGGATCCCGTGGGTTCGCTATGACAATACGCAAACAACTCCCTATGGTGATATCGCAAACCTGGAGGGATACAGGAAGATGATACGCAATGATGTCTGGCACCATGACCAACCATTATGATTTGTTCGATTTACACCCCTCCCCCTTATGTCCCAAATTTGTTACATTGACATAGAAGCCCTGGGTGGCCTAATGATCGTAGGAGGCAATTTCAATGGTTTAGTAGAATATACGAGAGAACGATTGGGTCTGTCACTGGTGACAACCCTACAATCTCCTCTACACTGAAAGATTTATCAATTCCATGAGTCTGAATGACATATGGAGTTTTTGAAATCCAGACTTAGGAGGCTACACCTTCTTCTCTGGAATGCATAGATCATTTTCCTGCATCAACTACTTTCTCACACCCACATTTAAAGCTCATGGTATCAATATTGCTGCATGCAAGAGGTTTGTCAGACCACACCTGATAGAACTCCTCTTTCATGCTTTCTCCCATACACATGGACACATGTTGAAACTCATTCCCTGGCACCACCAGAAGCAAAAGATAAAAGAGGTACTGGTGGACGGCATTTCCCGATACTTTGCCACTAACCAAGGTTCAGTATATTTTCTTTCAGGTGTTATGGGGGGACTTATAAAATTATAAGGAAGTCTTGAAGGGTAGATAAGGAGCCTAATATCCCACCAGAAAAAAGAGGTTGGAGGTAATCCATTGAATGGAAGAAGTTGTGATTGCACTGAGTCGGATTACCGATCTCCCACATCCGACACTACGCGCCACAAACTCAATCTAGTGAAAACACAGCTTGAACAAACAAGTAAAGACTAGTGGTGGGCGGAGCTCGCGGAGTTTCATTCCCCAGAATTCCACGTAGTCACTGAGAAACTCCTTCAAATTCCGTGGAGTGCCGCATGCAGGCAGAGTATTGCGCGCCCACCCTATTCTTAATGTGTTCTTCACTGCTTGCCCAGGCTGCGTCTATTTTAGGGTTAGTTTCACTATATTTGGTCCCCCCAACTCTCTGATTAACAACATTCGTGATGTTTTCTGCCTCAGGTATCAAACATTCCTGAGTACTGCGTGAACAAAGTTCTAGAAGAGCTGAAGCGCATGGACACCAATGTGAATAGCAAGCTCCAGGAGGCAGCTCTCGGTTATCCACTCTGCAGCGTTTAATGAGAGAGACGTCTCTTTACCCAAACAAATGTCCTCTTTTTGCAATGATTTTTTCCCCTCGGGAAGAATATTATTTTCTGCTTATAATATATGCTTTGTGTGTATAGTTTTAGTGAAGAAAATGGACGCTGTCCATACCCGCTTAACTAATAATTATGCCAGTGAGTTCGGACTGCACATATCACAACTTAGGCATGCTGGGCCATGGGGCACAAAGGGACCATGGGAAGGCACTCGGCCTGTAGCTCTCTCACCTGCATGCCACCACTGCTGTACTGCAAGTTCTTAGAGTCGCCACCTCAGCTGCCATTCTCCACCTCCAGTGTCGCCATTTTCTCTTGCTTCACGGGCTTCACTTCACTGGAGCTGCTGGAGACACGAGAGCCGGTCGCACAAGCCACCCCTAACCATTGACCCAGAATGTGCACTACATACCCGTCATATCGTGCATGGTGCGGCGTGCTCAGTGCCAGACCATGGCTGCCGCGGGAGGGGCTTAGTGGTCAGCTGCACTGTGCCATGGTGGGGAGGACGGGCTGCGGGTTCAGCAAAAGAAAAACACAAAAGGTGGAGCTGCAGCAAAGCAATGGGGAAGTAAACCAAAACATCACGAGGCGGAAGTTCTGCCCCTCTTCTCTTCCAGCATGGGCTTGGCTCAATGGGTGTTGAGCGCTGATTAGGCAAATGACTTGTCAGTTCCGGGGTCAGGATACTGGGACTTCGGCTTGGCAGCGGCACCCGTGGATGTCTGGCAGAGTCTGGGGACTACAAATCAGTCACACTGGGTGGCAAACTTAGCTCCGCCAGTGATTGCAGAGTTTTTGCCAAACTTTAAGCAGAGCGCAGAGTGGGCAAAACTCCGAGAACTCTGCCAGTGGAGCGGAGTTTGCCACCCACCCTTAGTAAAAACACATCTTGCAAAACATAGATGACGGTTCAGAGCAGACTATATGAATAGGGGGATAAGACAGGCAAACTTTCCCGTTGGGTGGCACATAGAGATAACAAACCTAGCCACATCATCTACCACCTAAAGGGGGATGGAGAGAATCTTTATTCACTCCATGAAGATATAACACATGTGTTTGCCAGGTATTATGGATCACTGTATGGGAGACGTCCCTTCATGGGGACAAAGGGATTGCAATCCTACCAGTCCTCCGTGGGCATATTGAGACTCTGATGTTGAGATGATTGACGAACCCACAACAGTATAGGAGACAGTAAAGGGGATCACACAGACGTTGTTGAGTAAGTCACCTGACCCCAACGGCTTCCCAATCAAACTTTTTCAATGTCAAACTTCACAGTACCAAAACCTATATTGGTAATGTTTGAAGAAGCTGTGAGCATGGGAAGGTTCCCATCAAATCTTTGCCTAGCTCACATTGTTCATATCTTGAAACTTGAGGACCCAGCAGAGAAATAATATTCTTACCATCTAATTTCTTGTATAGATAAAGAGACCAAAATCCTGGCTAAAATACTTGCTGCTCCACTGGACATGATTATAGATACTTTGATCCATCCGTGTTGTTGGACCTGGCCCTTTCTACAGGGCTATCCCAAAATATTTTGCCTTCCTCCGCCTATTTTTCTGACCTTCTTTTTGTTGGCGTTAGAACCCTGGTCACTTTTCCACTGCTAACCAGTGCCAATGTGCACATGCTCTCTACCCTAAACATGCTATGACTGGTTTACACCTGTTTGCCATATTTGATTTACTTGTAAGTCCCTTGTAAAGTGGTATACCATATATCCAGGACCTGTAAATGAAATGCTACTGGTGGGCCTGCAGCACTACTTGTGCCACCCACAGAAGTAGTTTTTCAAACTTATCCAGGCCTGCCACTGCTGAGCCTGCGTGCGTAGTTTACTGCTACCTTGACTTGGCATTTAAAAACCTGCTTCCCAAGCCTTAAACTCCCTTTTTGTTACACATAGGACACCCCTAAGGCAGGCCCTAGGTGGCCCTATGGGCAGGGTGAGGTAGAAGTAAAAGGTAGGGCATGCGCCTTTATGACTGGCATGAGCCTATTTCGTTTTTCACTGCTGTGAGGCCTCCTTCTCTCATAGGCTAGCATTGGGAATTCCCTTATATACTTTTAAGCGGTAATTCCTTATCTGAAAGGAGTGGTGTTGCCATGTTTGGTATTTTTAGAGTCGTGGTGATAAATCCTACTTACTGGTGTAGTTGTATTTGACATTACTATTTCAAAAAATGCCACTTTTAGAAAGTGGACATTTCTCTGTGCTTATGACTCTTTGTGCTTTGCAGTCTGACTCCAATACATGTATGGGCTGGATGACAGCTACACTTTGTGCATACTTTCTAGACAGCCACCACACAGGAAGGAATAGGTATGACAGGGGAAACTTCTGCACTCATCTGCATACTTACAGTCTTCCTGGGCTGGGAGAGGGAGAGTTGGTTCACACTTAACATTTGTATAGCTTGTATCCTGCCCTCTCACAAAAGGCTGATTTACCCCCTACTAATCATCTGAAGCCAGGGCTGAGCTGAAAGCAGGGTCATCTTCATCTGTGGGCAAGAGGGCAGTGTCTACAATGTGCTATGTGGCGATCTCCGTTCTGCACCATCATCTGGTAGTCATGCAGGATATTGTTAGATTTCATGTGATATTGCTGCTTTTTCATTGATCTTGCCAATAAATGCTGGGTGAGTGATGGGCTGGTAGTTGGCGAGGTCATTAGAGTCTAATGTAGGTTTCTTTAGCAGTAGTAGGATTTGGTCAGTCTTGAGAGTCTGTAGGAAGATGCATTGAGCAAAAGAGGCATATACAATGGTAAATAAGGGTAAGTAGGGGTAAGTGAGCATTCCAAGAGAAAGCTTTGATGAAGACATCATCTTTCTAAGAAGTGACTTTTAGGGAGTTCAGGATGTCAGCCAGATCTGGGAATGATAGCGCTGTGAAGGTGGCCCATGCAGGATTCCATGTGAAGAGGTGGGTATGAAGATAAAAGCAGGCTTTGTACTGTTGATGTGCAGTTGGACCTTCTATATTTGCTTAATGAAGGAGAGGTTGATGGCATTACACTTTTCTGTGGAATGGGGAAAAGATGGATCTATCAGAGGGTTTATGCAGTGCTTGATAGTCATGAACAGTGTTCTGCTTCTGTTGGTGGCGTCATTGATTGTATAGTACTGTGCTTTCACTAATTTGATGAGCTGTCTGCATGTTCCACAGAGGTCTTTCCTTATCAAGAGGTCCTGTTTTTCTACCATCTTCTTTCCTGTCTGTGAATGGATCCTTTACTGTCAGCGTGGCCTTAAGAATACCAGGGTGCTGATAGTTTTGTGTTGCACTTGCGTGTTGTACTTGGGGTCATCGACGTTCATATAGCTTTCCAAATAATTGTTGAAGTTAGTTAATAGGGTATTTGCAATGGATGTGCAGTTGATGGGGTTAGAGATTAGTTCAAGGATTAGGTTGTCTTTGGAAGGGTCTCTGAAGGATCTGAAGGTTTTGTCTTCTCTTTTGTGTTGACCGTGGTTTGTTGGTAGGAAGCTGAGAAGGGAGATAGGCATGACAAAATGTTCAGTCCAGTTCAAGGAACTGGGTAGTTTGCATTTGAATGTTGGTGACAAAAAGAAGACAGGATCAAGGATTTGGCCTTTGGAATGTGTTTGTTGTGTGACATCCTTACCACACTGAGTGTATCGATGAGGTAGAAGAAGGTGTCTCTTGTTTTATTTTAGCTTGCATTGTTGTGCAGGTTGAAATCGCCTGAGAAGGTGGGGTGGACATGTTGGATGGACAAGGTGATGAGGGGATCTGAGAATTCAGCAATGGAGTCATTGTACTGTTCGAGAAGCTTGTAGATGAGATGGAAGTTGGAAGTCTGAGTTGCAGAGAGAGGGAAGCATCATGGATTTGATTGCTACTTGCTTGCCTAGTGTGCAGGACCAGGCAGACCTATGGAGGACAGTGCAGCCTTCTCCCTTCTTATTTGGAAACTGCAGTCTGTGGGAAGAAGGATGTCTAAGATGCGAGACGTTGTGGGGAAGAACCACTTTTCTACGAAGAAGAAGGCACTAAGCTTGTGATAGGTGATGAGATCTGTGAGGTCTGGTGCATAGAGTACCCAAAACAAGCATTAATGAGCATGAGTTGGAAATCTGTCTTGTATCTTGAGGGTGTATGTTAGTTAGTGTATGAGGTTGGGTCTATGTATGTTGTGAATGTTATGTGAGTGTTTGGGTTGTCTACATCTGGGTGTGACCACGGAGATTGGCTGTATGGGGTTCCTGGGCGAGGCACGGGAATGCAATATTACCTAATAGGTTTCATTGGAACAGGGGCTTTAGCCCAACTCCCTTGAATGCCCTAAAATCCCAAACAGGCAATGCCCTTGTCTGTGTTCGCCCTTTACTGTGGAGCCTGGGCAATAGGATGCCCTGAAGAGTTGATTGAAGTAGTGAGAAGGAAGGAAGATGGAGTATGGTAAATCCAGTGATATCATTTCCTGTGCAAATGGATGATGGGAAATGCAGTAATGTCACTTCCTGTGCAGATGGAAGATGGCACATGAAGTCCTCTTGTTTGGCTTTTTCTTTCATAGACAGTTTTGTCATAAAACCACTGATATCACTTCCTGTTCATATGGATGATGGGAAATCCAGTGATGTCACTGGTGTGCAGAGGGTTAATGGTGTACACACTCTAATTAACTAATTAAGAGGGTTGACGCGCAAGATCATGGCTGTCTGTGTCTTTGTAAGACTTTTTGTGTGTTCCTAAAAATTAGTTCAAGGCTGACAAACAAAACTGTGTGAGACAAGCATTCCAGGTTAAAGCCTCATGGGTTTATCCAAAAATATGATCATTAAAGAAAGCAAAAATTAACCAATTAGGAATTAGCACGAACAAAATATTCAAAGTGTCATATCCCGGTCTGCCTGTGCTGCAAGTTCTGTATTATTGTCACTGTTTTCTAGCTGGGCAGGTGTCATGTACTCTGCTAAGCACTTTTCACAGTTTTCTAGCTAGGCAGGTGTCGGGCTGTTATTCGGAAACGATATGTGCTTTAGTTTGAGGCACTGTTTAAAGATCTGCTGAACTAAGCGCAAGAGCTTGTAATTTCTTTTTGAATAAAGGTCTCATGCTGAAAAGCCTCTGTTTCCTGCTGATCTCAAGATTACCTGATATGCTTGCTTGTTGTTTAATTGTTCAATTAATAATTAAAGGCCTCCATTTCCTGTAAAACACCTAGTAATCTCCTGGAAGGCTTCAGTGCCTAATGTGTTTGTTGAGTCAACCTTCTATTTCAGCCTTCTAATTCACAGGAAATGCTCAGTAATCTTTTATGAGGTAGAGCTGTGTCTCCTATCAGTGCCGTCCTTAGGTTATGAACCCCGCCGCTCGTGACAAGAATACCCTGGATATCATTGCTTGGATCTGGGGACCAGTAACTCCTCTTGGAACTCCATCCCTTCGAGAGAGCTTCCAACAATCTTGAACCTTGAAACCTGGTTGATTAGTCGGCTCCGCCATGCTCCCATTGCCTTGACCATGACCATCTTTTCGCCATTTAACGCTCTAGCTATTCTGGCTCATTACACGGACCTCAGGCTAGTGCACTAATGGAGCACTTCTAGTTTTGGTATCCCCTTTTCTTTAAGGGCACCCTCAAAATTTGACTTTGAATAAGAAAGTCTTGTCTAAAGAAAAAGGACTAGTTGTGCCAAGCAACACAACTTTGAGGACAGATAAAGATTTCGGGATTATCTGAGCAGAGACTAAAGAATACGTGCTCACGATTCAAAGCAGGGGTAAGTGCTCAAGGGCATTCTCACTGACTTGAATTTCTTATACTAATTCTTGTTTGGTATATTGCATTAAGGATTCGCACCTAGGGCTGATTGTAAGGTATTTATGTATAGTTGTCTGAAATGATTGTGCTCTTGTTGCAGAGTACCTGTCTTGACTGAAGCTGAGTACCTGTTTAGACTGAAGGAGTATGCCTTGCCACTAGAACTTGAGTGGTCTTACTAAGAAGGATTAACAGCCATTCTGCATTCTTTTAATGGGAGGTCAAGGAACATCAAAACCATTGATCTCTCTCCAATCCACCACCCCCTCCATGGTTAGTCACTGGTATCAGTCGTCTCTTCCCTCATTAAGGATTAACCTCAAGGGGAACTGGTGGAAGATCTTCGCTTTCACAGAAATCCTGGGAATTCAAGTGAGTGGTCCTTGGTGTGACACAAAGTATAATTTGCAAAAGGTTAACATAAGGCATGGCTCTGAAGAAAACCCAAGTAAAGACTTAATACAAGTCAGTAAACAGACTGAAATACAGTCTGCTCAGTTGGAAAGGCAAAAAGAATCTAAGTATAACTCAATAAACAGACTAGCGCAGAATCGTCCTTCTCTGGAACCCCAGAAAGAACTGTCTCTTTTCCAAAATAAAACAGCTTTTATAAGGTCTTAGGTACAGAAGTCACACACATTTCATGGTATAATGTGACATAGAAGATAGAAGAGTTAGACTAACAGTTTTGCGAATACGTAAAACAATCGGGTAAACAAGATACTTCTAGAGACGCCTACTTCGTAATGCATTTCATTGGCCAGGTTATGCATAACTAATTAAAGAAAGAAATTTACATTTTATGTAACACAACAGCTATATTGGCTTGTTCAGCTAATGAATGCCATACTCAGAACATCAGTAGGAAACCTTGAAAAGTTACAAAATAAAGTAACATCCTGTACATTGTTACTTCAATAAAAAACAAATATTACATTACACACTCCATAGTTGAGGCTACATTTTAAATTATTTTCCTGAAATGGTAAAATACACGAGCATACAGAGAGAGAGAGAAAGGCTTGCTCACTTAAAATAAATGTGTCCTAACATTATGATAATATGAATAGCTGCCAATTAAGCTGACTATGGCCTAGTCATGCTAACTGAAAAACGTTTAAGTTAAGCATTATTTTCTAATTAGTTAATGGGAAATTAAGTCCTGTTGCTTTACTTCATCATTTAAAGATGGTTTTGGCGGGAAAACAGTGATATCCCTTCCTGTGCAGATGGATCATGGGAGATTCAGTGTTGTCACTTCCTGTGCAAATTGGTGATGGAAAATGCAGTGATGTCACTTACTGTAGAGATGCATGATGGGAAATGAAGTATTCTTGCTTGGCTTCTTCTTTTAAACACGGTTTTGGTGGGAAATCAGTGATGTCACTTCCTGTGTAAATGGATTACCGGTAGTCTAGTGATGTCACTTCCTGTGCAGATAGATGATGGGAAATGCAGTGCTGTCACTTCCTGTGCTGATGGATGATGGAAAAAATCCAATCTATAAGACAATGCAAGGTTCTATAGTGATGACGGGCCACATGTGCTTTCACAACCTCCTGGTCACTTCTGAAACAAGGAACCAAATGTTAGTTTCCTTTATTTTTACACACACAGCACACACCATGAAATCCTATCCTGACAGTCCCTGCCATAAATCGTCACATCACTCAAAACATCACCTTCATTTTCCTCTTTTGATTCCTGACCGAAGTATGTGTTAACACTTTAAGCAGTTGTAACTGGTGCAACGCCTTCTCAAATGAAAGAATTGTTTTCTATATATTAATTAACAGTTGCCATTGGCTAGACAAAAGGAAAGTCATGGTCCTCCTTCCACAGCTTTTGTTTACCCTTGTGTACTCAATAGCAGTCATATTATGTTACTTATGTTTTTTTATCTTTCTCACATCCATGTGCTACTAACCACCATTTCCATTGCATCATAGCACATCCATGGGGATTTAATAGTCCACACTACACCAAATGTCACCCCTGCTGTCTCACAGGCAACTGTCTTCTCCCTTACAAGAGTCCTGGGACATTTTCCCTGTGGTCTTTGTGGCACCTGCGGATTCTCAGAACATCACACCCATTTTGATCTATGTCTGACCACATCATGGATACAATACCAATACCATCCATCAACCATCATCACTTTATTTCGATCATAAAAGATCATAAAAGTACACAGCACATACTTTATACATTAAAAGAGAGTCAAATACCAATACACAAATTGTAATAGCGAGGGGTGATCTATCTCATCACATGCCTCTCATACTTTGGTACATGGTGATGACCACATGAAAAATTAAAACCCGTTCCATTGAACATAGGAGCAATATAAGATGCTGATGCTATGTGACAAAAATGATGACACATTTCTAAGCTTTCCTGTTTTCAGTTTCTATTTTTGGTAAATTCTGGTGTTTTTTTCCCAGTGTTTTCAAGTGATTTCAATACCTTAAAAAAACAGTGGTTATCAGTGGTTACACATTTTCGCGCCATTAAAAACAACAGAAACAGTGTTTTACCGGTGTTTATGGAACCTTTTGCTTTTATTATTGCTTGCTTTCTGCACTGATAGTGCATGGTATATAGACAGTGTATGTACCGTGTATATGAGGTCCAAATACATTTTTACAAATCAAACTTATCGTAGTACACCATACAATACTTCTTCAGTGAGTCTTTGGTCATGCACGCTCGCTCTTTCCTTCCCATGTAAACTTTTAGCTGTGAAAAAGCCCTCCCAACATTGGCACTTGAGACAGGCAACGCCAAAATAGCCAGTTCACAATTTGCTAACGCTGGCCACTGACATAGCTTTCCATGTCATTACTGGTGTACCTGAAGATTGTGATTCTCTGCGACAGGTTCTGCAACATATGCGTTGAACTGGGCGCATATGCCCTCAGATTTATTGAAGCGGTCAAAAATGAGGGAGCACTTTTGAAACTCCGGAGATAATTTCCCTTTACGGAAGGGATCTATAACTTGTGCAGAGTATCACAGTGAGGCTTCATTGACTTCAAATGCCATGGTTGGTGAAGGGACATTACTATGCATCATTGCAAGCCATTTCTCATACATTGTAAAATAAAAGTTCCTGAATTGCTTCTCAACATTTCTTTGCTTACTAAGTGGCAAGCACTCTAACATGGAACATGTTGCAGTGCCTAAGTCACTAAAAGTGTCGCCCAGCCTACTCTCAAGGAGATGTTTCACATCTACACCAATTATGCTGAACACTTGGTAGACAAGGGCGTTTTCAGACTCTAGTTTTTTTTATTATGTCCACTACAGCAGTTATGCTTTCCTGTAAAAATCTAAGAATTCAGTAAAGTGTACTTTTTTTCAAATCACCATCAAAATGTGACTTACAGATCCTCACATTTCTTGCCTTTGGCATCATCGCTCAGCGAAAGTTCTCTAAACGGATAATATAACATCATGGCCTCTAGGACTGAGAACCACCAGCTAAGTGACACAGTTGGTATGACTCTTTCTTTGATGCCACACAAAGCACAAAATGAGAAATATTTGCGTTTTAGTTTCCGCGCATAACAAAACAGTGCACCAGAATGGACTAAAAAGTCAATAGCATTCTTCATTAACTCTGAAGATTATAAAGATGCTTTCAGCATACTATCTAACAAGTGTCAAGAATCTCTTAGAGGGAAGCACTTCAGCTCAGATATCGATTTTGACAGGTCATCACACACCTTTTTCATATACGTGGCTGAATCACTGCAAATACAAACAATGTCACTCCAATCTTTGTTGAACTTGGTAAGAACTTTTTCCAAAAGTCTGGTGTCATGTTTTCACCAGTATCCCAGATGCTTTGCGACTGAACTCTTTTCACATATACCTGTCACTATACCTTGCATTGCATGTTTAAAGCCTGGGGTGTTTGGCAATTCACTTACTATCAATACTGACGCACTAGAAAAGGGGGCTGATGTATCAAGGGTTTTTACCCATTCTCTGTGGGTAAATGTGATGGTACATATTGGGAAAGATTCTTATGAAACCTACATTTTTCCTATCAGTGAAAGACTCAAACGTAGCCAAAAAATCAAATATGATTTTGATATTTCCTTATTCTCTACAGTTTATAAAATAAATAAACAATACCTGAAACAAGACCACAAAACTGAAAAAAAAGGAAGAAGAAACAATATTTTAGTGACATACCTAAACAACAAAACTCAAGCAGCATAATGTTAGCCCAGTCTTTCTTACTGCTACCTTATATAACAAAGTTAAAACCTTTATTGGCATTTTCAGCAAGACATAGAGACATTACATTGTATTGGCCCCTTCAGGAAGAAATAAAAACGACTCTTTCACTCTCCTTTTCCTCTCTTTGAATGGCATTTAGGGGCCTATTACGATGGCGGGCGGAGACACGACCGCGGTGCCGGCGGTGGCCTTAACACCCATTTACCGCACGCCGCCAGCGGTCTTCACGCCCGCCATATTAGGATGGCCACACATTGCACATTTCCCGCCCGCTGCGGTGCGACGCCGACCGCCATCAAAGTGCGCCCGCCACCGCGGCGGAGTGAGCCAATCACCACACACCGCCGTGCGGAATGACGTCCCGTACGCTGAAGATATCACGATGCCGGAAACAGGGCAGCGCACCGCGACGGAGAAACCGCACAGCGAAAGACGGCGGAGACATCACAGCGGAGACAGAAAAGAAACACCCGGGACACACCGCGATGGATCCTGCCCTACACGCCTTCCCGGTGCTGTACATGATCCCCCACCTGCAAGTTATCCACCGCCGCGGACGCCTCCGCAGGTACGTACAGACACAACAGTGCAAGTAACACAATACACAGTTCCAGGGTTGAAAAACATCGCATGGGAACACCACACACCCCTGTGGGGACAGGCACACAGCCATCACTGCACACACACATGTCCCACCTGTCACAAAAACATCTCGTCACATACTGCCCACCCATGTACCGCATTCATGAACAAATGTCCCGGTCACGTCACCGCCGCGGTCAGTGTGCATGAAACCATGCACAAAACGCAGAGCACAGGGCCAGCGCATGCCAAGGGCACCGTACAAATCGCACAGAGCCACAACTCCATCCACAACACACCAGCTACCTCCCTGAAGGGACACAACATGTGCCTCACAAGTGCCACTCCTGCACAACAACCACACAACTACAGCCACACCATGCCCCACGTCCCAACAACTGCATATACAGCCACAGCAGGACCCTTTGCAAAGGAACACATAGCACAGAAGCCCAGGCCCCAGCCAACACACACACCACAACAACATCACACACAAGCCAAGAACACTGAGGCCAGGCACAAAATGTACACACACACAGATGAGGACCAAACACTTCACTGCACACACTACCTGACAAGTCACACACACACACACCACCCTGACTCACAGCTACATACACACACCACATGCCAGCAGTAATGGAGGACAACATATAGGAAAGCCAAAGTGAGGTGCCCACAAATGGAAGGGCAGTGACACAACCATCAAGCATGTGTGATGCACATGCAAGACAAGACACATGTGAGAACACACACAGCCCATCACAGCACACATGGCTGACACAGTCAGTCAACACAAACCACGGTCACCCCAATGCAACAATTCCTGGAGACAGCAAGGACACCCATTTATAGGCACAGGGATGTAAGGAAGGCCCTGAACTCAAACACTGACCAGCCACACATAGGCATCCAAATACTGGAGAAGACAATGTCTGCTGCACAACACACAGGGCCCAGTGATACACTACATGACAGCCAGGCACAAGTAGGATATGTCACACATACCTCCTCCCACAACAGCAACACACAATACTGCCATGTGCACAAAACACAACCACAGGGCTAAACAAGTACACATACAGGCACACCACTCCAGGGTCACACATGGCAGTAGTTGACAATGCAGGTGCACACACATCCACGGTCACAACAAAGTCACCCCCTTCACACCATACACTTCTCCACCACCCAAGTGCACACATTGGAAGTAAGCCATGGGACCTGGATAACTCATCACCACAAGATGTCCATACACCGACACTGATTGGAACACAGAAAGGAAGCTCACACAGACCCCATGACCCTGGCCTGCCTGCCTGTAAGCCTGTGCCCAAACTCCCACCCTGTGCTGCCATTGCCCACAAACCTGACATGTGTCCACCATAGATAACATGAGCCAAGAAGGAAGATGACTACAAGATTTCATTGCCAACAACCTGCACCGCACCCATAAGTATCACAGTCAGGTAGAAATGAAGTGCTTCCCACCCCTGCAAAAAAATGAAATGTGACACAACCCATTGGCAATGTCGAAGTGGCATACTGAGCCTGTGACACAGTAAACCATGCACACACAGAAACAACTTTATTCAGGAAGGACACTGACACAACTCACTGCAGGATCAACTGTGTTTATTCACAATTTGCATATTGAGACAACAAATTTGGGCAACAGCAAAGCCAGTGGGCATTTCAATATGCACAGCATTTACATGAGAAGCTGCACAGGCAGGGGGCAAACAGCAGTGAACCACAAGGCAAGTACAATGTGCAGAGTAGTTACATGAGAAGCTGCACAGGCAGGGGGCACACAGCAGTGAACAACAAGGCCAGTGGGCAGGACAAAGTGCAGAGTGAGTCCATGAGAAGCTGCACAGGCAGGGGGCACACAGCAGTGAACAACAAGGCCAGTGGGCAGGACAAAGTGCAGAGTGAGTCCATGAGAAGCTGCACAGGCAGGGGGCAAACAGCAGTGAACCACAAGGCAAGTACAATGTGCAGAGTAGTCACACTCAGAAGCTGCACAGGCAAGGGGCAAACAGCAGTGAACAACAAGGCCAGTGGCCAGGACACAGTGCAGGTGAGGTACATGAGAAGCTGCACAGGCAAGGGGCAAACAGCAGTGAACAACAAGGCCTTTGGCCAGTACAATGTGCAGATGAAGTCCATGAGAAGCTGCACAGGCAGGGGGCACACAGCAGTGAACAGCAAGGCCAGTGGCCAGTCCAATGGGTAGATTAAGTCCATGAGAAGCTGCACAGGCAGGGGGCACACAGCAGTGAACGACAAGGCCAGTGGGCAGGACAAAGTGCAGAGTGAGTCCATGAGAAGCTGCACAGGCAGGGGGCAAACATCAGTGAACAACAAGGCCAGTGGCCAGGACACAGTGCAGGTGAGGTACATGAGAAGCTGCACAGGCAAGGGGCAAACAGCAGTGAACAACAAGGCCATTGGCCAGTACAATGTGCAGATGAAGTCCATGAGAAGCTGCACAGGCAGGGGGCACACAGCAGTGAACAGCAAGGCCAGTGGCCAGTCCAATGTGCAGATTAAGTCCATGAGAAGCTGCACAGGCAAGGGGAAAACAGCAGTGAACAACAAGGCCATTGGCCAGTACAATGTGCAGATGAAGTCCATGAGAAGCTGCACAGGCAGGGGGCACACAGCAGTGAACAGCAAGGCCAGTGGCCAGTCCAATGTGCAGATTAAGTCCATGAGAAGCTGCACAGGCAGGGGGCACACAGCAGTGAACGACAAGGCCAGTGGGCAGGACAAAGTGCAGAGTAAGTCCATGAGAAGCTGCACAGGCAGGGGGCAAACATCAGTGAACAACAAGGCCAGTGGCCAGGACACAGTGCAGGTGAGGTACATGAGAAGCTGCACAGGCAAGGGGCAAACAGCAGTGAACAACAAGGCCATTGGCCAGTACAATGTGCAGATGAAGTCCATGAGAAGCTGCACAGGCAGGGGGCACACAGCAGTGAACAGCAAGGCCAGTGGCCAGTCCAATGTGCAGATTAAGTCCATGAGAAGCTGCACAGGCAAGGGGCAAACAGCAGTGAACAACATGGCCATTGGCCAGTACAATGTGCAGATGAAGTCCATGAGAAGCTGCACAGGCAGGGGGCACACAGCAGTGAACAGCAAGGTCAGTGGCCAGTCCAATGTGCAGATTAAGTCCATGAGAAGCTGCACAGGCAGGGGCACACAGCAGTGAACGACCAGGCCAGTGGGCAGGACAAAGTGCAGAGTGAGTCCATGAGAAGCTGCACAGGCAGGGGGCAAACATCAGTGAACAACAAGGCCAGTGGCCAGGACACAGTGCAGATGAGGTACATGAGAAGCTGCACAGGCAAGGGGCAAACAGCAGTGAACAACAAGGCCATTGGCCAGTACAATGTGCAGATGAAGTCCATGAGAAGCTGCACAGGCAGGGGGCACACAGCAGTGAACAGCAAGGCCAGTGGCCAGTCCAATGTGCAGATTAAGTCCATGAGAAGCTGCACAGGCAAGGGGCAAACAGCAGTGAACAACATGGCCATTGGCCAGTACAATGTGCAGATGAAGTCCATGAGAAGCTGCACAGGCAGGGGGCACACAGCAGTGAACAGCAAGGCCAGTGGCCAGTCCAATGTGCAGATTAAGTCCATGAGAAGCTGCACAGGCAGGGGGCACACAGCAGTGAACGACAAGGCCAGTGGGCAGGACAAAGTGCAGAGTGAGTACTGCACAGGCAGGGCAACAGCAGTGAACAGCAAGGCCAGTGGCCAGTCCAAGTGCAGATTAAGTCCATGAGAAGCTGCACAGGCAAGGGGCAAACAGCAGTGAACAACATGGCCATTGGCCAGTACAATGTGCAGATGAAGTCCATGAGAAGCTGCACAGGCAAGGGGCACACAGCAGTGAACAACAAGGCCAGTGGCCAGTACAATGTGCAGATGAAGTCCATGAGAAGCTGCACAGGCAGGGGGCACACAGCAGTGAACAGCAAGGCCAGTGGCCAGTCCAATGTGCAGATTAAGTCCATGAGAAGCTGCACAGGCAAGGGGCAAACAGCAGTGAACAACATGGCCATTGGCCAGTACAATGTGCAGATGAAGTCCATGAGAAGCTGCACAGGCAGGGGGCACACAGCAGTGAACAGCAAGGTCAGTGGCCAGTCCAATGTGCAGATTAAGTCCATGAGAAGCTGCACAGGCAGGGGCACACAGCAGTGAACGACCAGGCCAGTGGGCAGGACAAAGTGCAGAGTGAGTCCATGAGAAGCTGCACAGGCAGGGGGCAAACATCAGTGAACAACAAGGCCAGTGGCCAGGACACAGTGCAGGTGAGGTACATGAGAAGCTGCACAGGCAAGGCGCAAACAGCAGTGAACAACAAGGCCATTGGCCAGTACAATGTGCAGATGAAGTCTATGAGAAGCTGCACAGGCAGGGGGCACACAGCAGTGAACAGCAAGGCCAGTGGCCAGTCCAATGTGCAGATTAAGTCCATGAGAAGCTGCTCAGGCAAGGGGCAAACAGCAGTGAACAACAAGGCCATTGGCCAGTGCAATGTGCAGATGAAGTCCATGAGAAGCTGCACAGGCAGGGGGCACACAGCAGTGAACAGCAAGTCAAGTGGCCAGTCCAATGTGCAGATTAAGTCCATGAGAAGCTGCACAGGCAGGGGGCACACAGCAGTGAACGACAAGGCCAGTGGGCAGGACAAAGTGCAGAGTGAGTCCATGAGAAGCTGCACAGGCAGGGGGCAAACATCAGTGAACAACAAGGCCAGTGGCCAGGACACAGTGCAGGTGAGGTACATGAGAAGCTGCACAGGCAAGGGGCAAACAGCAGTGAACAACAAGGCCATTGGCCAGTACAATGTGCAGATGAAGTCCATGAGAAGCTGCACAGGCAGGGGGCACACAGCAGTGAACAGCAAGGCCAGTGGCCAGTCCAATGTGCAGATTAAGTCCATGAGAAGCTGCACAGGCAAGGGCAAACAGCAGTGAACAACATGGCCATTGGCCAGTACAATGTGCAGATGAAGTCCATGAGAAGCTGCACAGGCAGGGGGCACACAGCAGTGAACAGCAAGGCCAGTGGCCAGTCCAATGTGCAGATTAAGTCCATGAGAAGCTGCACAGGCAGGGGGCACACAGCAGTGAACGACAAGGCCAGTGGGCAGGACAAAGTGCAGAGTGAGTCCATGAGAAGCTGCACAGGCAGGGGGCAAACATCAGTGAACAACAAGGCCAGTGGCCAGGACACAGTGCAGGTGATGTACATGAGAAGCTGCACAGGCAAGGGGCAAACAGCAGTGAACAACAAGGCCATTGGCCAGTACAATGTGCAGATGAAGTCCATGAGAAGCTGCACAGGCAGGGGGCACACAGCAGTGAACAGCAAGGCCAGTGGCCAGTCCAATGTGCAGATTAAGTCCATGAGAAGCTGCACAGGCAGGGGGCACACAGCAGTGAACGAGAAGGCCAGTGGGCAGGACAAAGTGCAGAGTGAGTCCATGAGAATCTGCACAGGCAGGGGGCACACAGCAGTGAACGACAAGGCCAGTGGGCAGGACAAAGTGCAGAGTGAGTCCATGAGAATCTGCACAGGCAGGGGGCACACAGCAGTGAACGACAAGGCTAGTGGGCAGGACAAAGTGCAGAGTGAGTCCATGAGAAGCTGCACAGGCAGGGGGCACACAGCAGTGAAACACAAGGGACGTACAATGTGCAGAGTAGTTACATCAGAAGCTACACAGGGAATGTATGCAACTCTACCATGCCATGCCCAGCAACAGAGTAAAGGGCCTGACAATGGGCATCACACGCACCCCTGTGGACATACAGGTGTGTGAGGGTGACCACCACTCAGATGGGGCTGTCTGTCGGACTTGGAGCTGACTGTGTGTTGGGGTCAGTTGGAGGACTGCCCTGGGCAGTGGGAGTAACAACTGTGGAAGAGCCAACTGTGCATGTGGTAGCTGGGGGGCTGCTTGGACCAGGTGGGGTGGTGGCCCGGGGAGGTGGACTCCTGCTCTGGTGAGACACAGTGTGTGCCGGAGATTGTGGAGGGGTGCCTCTCCACTTCTTGGGGATCCTGAAAGGCTTCCCTGTCTGGGGATTGAGGGGAACTGGGGCAGACGCAACAGGTGACCCCAACACCAAAGCTGATTCTGGTGTGGATGGTGACCCCCCCTCTGGGGACATGCTGGAACCCGCTGTGCGCTTGCCTGGTGTTTGCCGCCGCCCTGCCTCCCTCTGTCCACCAGCTTTGCCCCCTACAGTGTCCTCCCGTGCTGGCTTCACAGGGCTTGGGATGGGAGTGGGGGTCAAGGATGGATTATCCATGGGGCCCTCATCCTGTGTAATGTTTGCAGGCAACACCTTCTCAGTGTTTGTGGAAACTGTCTTTTTGCCTCTGCGAGACGTCTTTGGGACAGGGGAGTCTTTGGCAGGGGAGGAAGGTGAGGCCTGTGACCCTGATGCTTTTTTCTTTGCTTTGTGGCCCTTGCTGTCGCCTGATGGGCTTTTCTCTCTGCGCTCTGGGGTGGCCTTACTCTTATGTGGGGATGGTGTCTGCGCCCTAGTACGCTTGGGTTGCTGCTGCTCCTGTGTGCTGCGGGTTCTGTATCAGGACTTTGGGGTCCGTTGGGCATTGTCACTGTCGCCAGAGGGGCACAGTGACACGGGGCCGGACCGAGTGCTGGGAGCCGCTCCCTGACTATGTGCCTGTTGCAAGGCTGCTGTCACAGTTGATGACAAGGACTGCACAGTCCGGTGTAGCCCACCTACGTCGGAATGTAAGCCCTCCATAAAAGCTATAACCTGCCCCAACCTTTTGTCGTGCTCTTGGAAGGCATTGCGATACAAAAGGGGATGATGGACGGAACGTTTGAGCCAATCAAACACTCACCCCCAGTCAACTGATCTGGGTTTAATCCATCATCATTCTTTAGCTCACTCCACCACCCCAGTTCAGACATGGCCAAATGCAAATCAGTCTGACCCAGTGCCTCATGGGAACAGTCCAGCCCGAACTGCCAAGCCATGTCTTCCCTGGACCGGAAACAAGCATCCTAGGACCGGTTTCTGGCATTTCAGCCGTCATCAGCCAGGCTTGCTTGAATCCAGTGGCAAAGTGAGCAAGGGACCCACGTCTGGGCATACCCCCGCCAACTTAGGGTGACCAAAGCGATACAAAAGGGGATGATGGACGGAACGTTTGAGCCAATCAAACACTCACCCCCAGTCAACTGATCTGGGTTTAATCCATCATCATTCTTTAGCTCACTCCACCACCCCAGTTCAGACATGGCCATATGCAAATCAGTCTGACCCAGTGCCTCATGGGAACAGTCCAGCCCGAACTGCCAAGCCATGTCTTCCCTGGACCGGAAACAAGCATCCTAGGACCGGTTTCTGGCATTTCAGCCGTCATCAGCCAGGCTTGCTTGAATCCAGTGGCAAAGTGAGCAAGGGACCCACGTCTGGGCATACCCCGCCAACTTAGGGCGACCAAAGCGATACAAAGGGGATGATGGACGGAACGTTTGAGCCAATCAAACACTCACCCCCAGTCAACTGATCTGGGTTTAATCCATCATCATTCTTTAGCTCACTCCACCACCCCAGTTCAGACATGATGATGGATTAAACACAGATCAGTTGACTTGGGGGTGAGTGTTTGATTGGCTCAAACGTTCCGTCCATCATCCCCTTTTGTATCGCTTTGGTCGCCCTAAGTTGGCGGGGGTATGCCCAGACGTGGGTCCCTTGCTCACTTTGCCACTGGATTCAAGCAAGCCTGGCTGATGACGGCTGAAATGCCAGAAACCGGTCCTAGGATGCTTGTTTCCGGTCCAGGGAAGACATGGCTTGGCAGTTCGGGCTGGACTGTTCCCATGAGGCACAGGGTCAGACTGATTTGCATATGGCCATGTCTGAACTGGGGTGGTGGAGTGAGCTAAAGAATGATGATGGATTAAACCCAGATCAGTTGACTGGGAGTGAGTGTTTGATTGGCTCAAACGTTCCGTCCATCATCCCCTTTTGTATCGCCTTGGAAGGCATTGAGCAGTGCTGTCTGCCCCACACACAGCTGGCGCAATAGCTCGACTGCTTCTGCACTGAGGGCAGCAGGGCTGACATGGGCTGGGGCAGCTGTGCCTGGGGTGTAGGTGACTCTTCCCTTCCTACTCGTGCGGACACGGGCAGCACCAGTGGAGGTTGAAGGGAGGCTGGGCACTGGACGCTGTGTGGCGGAAGAGGAGGCAGAGTCCCCGTTCCCTGTACCCCCCAACATGGATGTGTCACCGCTGGCGTCAGATGAGGTAGAGCTTTGTGTCTCCAGCTGTGAATCCTCTAGCAGACTCCGGTACCCCTCCTCGGCGCTGGTCACATCTGTGTCAGTCAGCTCTGGTGCGGCTGTTGCAGTGGAAGCCTCACCACTGGTGTCCGTCCCCTCTCCCACTGCACATACGGGAGCTGCTGCATAGGAGAGAGAAGTACTGTGAGATGAGTGGCATCAACAGAACTAACACGTGCCAATACATCTGCATCCTAGAAAGAGGTGTGCAGCACATTGCATGCCACCCTGTGCACACATATATCTTGCCACCCAAAATTTCTACACAACGGTGCATGTCCGCCACACGTCCTGCCATAAGTGCCCCAGGTGATTCACACAGCACACCATCCTGCAGTTGGCTCACATCAGACACAGCCCAAAAATGGCCTGTGCACACACACTGTCCCGATGTTGGCAAGGATGAACACCACGACATGGTGCACATCACCTACATGTGTGGAGCAGTAGGGGACCACACAGACTACAACATACCAGCCCACAATGACCCTGCACACATGCCATCCACCATATCGAGTCCATGGGCACATCTACTGTTGCACATTGGCCTCAGATGTCTGACTGGCAGACATCTGAGGTCTGGAATTGCATGCATTCATTGAAACGCATTCACAGTTGGCACACTGGCATTCCCATCCATCAGAATTCACACACTACCCCACAGCAGAAGGTACCTGAAGGCCACAACTCCAAATGTAAGAGAGATGCACAGTGCTAAAACTCACTTCATGAAGCGCCGTTTGGGCAAAAGCATGGCACATACACCCAGCACAGAGGCCACTCACAAAACATTGCACCACACAACCAACGTCACACAGCTGACAATTTGCACACTCTGTAGACACATGCACCCACTCCCAGCCAAAGGCAGCCTGCAACACATACTCACTGGCTCGCTGCTGATGCTCCTTCAGTCGTCTGTCCAGCTCAGGTTGTGTGACAGCCAGGATGCGGGCCATTAGTGGTGTCATGCTGCGCCTAGCCAACCTGCCAGTCCGAGGGAGCAGCCCCAGCGTCATCTCGGCCACGTTCTTGCTCAGCCGGCAGATGTCGTCCCACCGTTTATGACAGTGGGTGTGCCTTCGGTTTGACACACCCAGATCCCGGACTCTGGAGGCAATGGCCCTCCACACGGCTTTACGCTGGTGGACCTTCAGCTGCAGGCATGGGAGACAAGAGGGGTGAGGTTCCAGTGACACAGTGCACAACGAAAATGCAGTAGCACGACAGTGACTCATCCAAAACTCCAGCTACAACTGTCACATAGCCAACAATTGCTCTGAACATGGTGCAATGTCATTGGTCAATCAGACGTACAGGCATGCATGTTTGATGGTTGCCAGGTAGGTCGCTCCCCCGCCACACAGCTCCGCCTGTGTTGTCCTGCCCGCTGCTGCTGCTGGTAAGCTCGCCCCTCTGCTTGTTGCCTCGGTGCCCGTTTTGCCTTCTGTCTCCCCTCGTTGCCCCCATTTTTCTGTGCCCAATCTTGCCTTCTGTTTCCCCTCATGCCCCCATTTTTCTGTGCCCAATTTTGCCTTCTGTTTCCCCTCGTGCCCCCATTTTTCTGTGCCCAATTTTGCCTTCTGTTTCCCCTCGTTGCCCCCATTTTTCTGTGCCCAATTTTGCCTTCTGTTTCCCCTCGTGCCCCCATTTTTTGTGTCCATTTTGCCTTCTGTTTCCCCTCGTTGCCCCCATTTTCTGTGCCCAATTTTGCCTTCTGTCTCCCCTCGTGCCCCCATTTTTCTGTGCCCAATTTTGCCTTCTGTTTCCCCTCGTGCCCCCATTTTTCTGTGCCCAATTTTGCCTTCTGTTTCCCCTCGTTGCCCCCATTTTTCTGTGCCCAATTTTGCCTTCTGTTTCCCCTCGTGCCCCCATTTTTTGTGTCCATTTTGCCTTCTGTTTCCCCTCGTTGCCCCCATTTTCCATACCCAATTTTGCCTTCTGTTTCCCCTCGTTGCCCCCATTTTCTGTGCCCAATTTTGCCTTCTATCTCCCCTCATGCCCCCATTTTGTGTGTCCATTTTGCCTTCTGTTTCCCCTCGTTGCCCCCATTTTCTGTGTCCATCTTGCCTTCTGTTTCCCCTCGTTGCCCCCATTTTCTGTGTCCATTTTTGCCTTCTGTACCCCTCGTTGCCTCTCTCCACTCCCGCCGCTGCGTCCCCTGCGGCCCCGCCCCCCTGACTGCCCATTCGCTGCCCCTGCCTCCCACCTCCCAGCTGCTCCTCCCTCCCACCTCCCCTTATATGGCGGCCGCTGCGCGGTGAGGAGAGCAACCCTTGACCTTGCCAGGTAGGTCGCTCCCCCGCCACACAGCTCCGCCTGTGTTGTCCTGCCCGCTGCTGCTGCTGGTAAGCTCGCCCCTCTGCTTGTTGCCTCGGTGCCCGTTTTGCCTTCTGTCTCCCCTCGTTGCCCCCATTTTTCTGTGCCCAATCTTGCCTTCTGTCTCCCCTTGTGCCCCCATTTTTTGTGTCCATTTTGCCTTCTGTTTCCACTCGTTGCCCCCATTTTCTGTGTCCATCTTGCCTTCTGTTTCCCCTCGTTGCCCCCATTTTCTGTGTCCATTTTTGCCTTCTGTACCCCTCGTTGCCTCTCTCCACTCCCGCCACTGCGTCCCCTGCAGCCCCGCCCCCTGACTGCCCATTCGCTGCCCCTGCCTCCCGCCTCCCAGCTGCTCCTCCCTCCCACCTCCCCATATATGGCGGCCGCTGCGCGGCCGCGGAGCGGATGCGTGCAGCGGGAGCGCCGCTGGTGCGCCAAAGGCGCGCCTAAGGCAAGCCCGTCTGCGCCCGTCCGCGCCTGGACCGCGCCCAGTGCCAGAACCCCTGGGCCGCGCGCCCCCCGCTCCAGCCTCGAGGACCGATGCCGTTACGATGCCACCACACTCCACGCTCTCAACCCCGGACGGACACACAACTGCGTCAAGGCCGCCCCGAAACGCACTCATGGTCCCTTCACCTGCCGGAACTGCAGCTACACCAGCCTCAGAGCCACCGAAGCGCCCGCCAAGAAGGACCTCAACCACCTCCGATGCATCCTACTGAACACCCGCTCCGCACGCAAACACGCCGTCGAGCTCTGGGACCTGCTCGACACATCATCACCAGACGTCGCCTTCCTGACAGAGACCTGGATGAACGACTCCTCTGCACCCGACATCGCCATAGCCATCCCAGACGGCTATAAGATCACCCGCAGAGACCGCGTCAACGGAGTAGGAGGAGGAATCGCCATCGTCCACAAGAACTCCATCAGGGTCTCGACCAGCACCGACGACTCTCTCTGCACCGCCGAACACATGCACTTCCAGATCCACACGGACCCCAACACCACCCTTAGAGGCACCCTTGTCTACAGACCGCCTGGGCCCCGACCCCAGTTCAGCGACTCCATCGCCGACGTCATCAGCACGCACGCCCTGACCTCTACCGACTACATCCTCCTCGGAGACCTGAACTTTCACCTGGAGAACAACAACGACAGCAACTCCACCACCCTGATCGACAACCTCGGACTGAGACAGTTCGTCACAACACCGACTCATTCCGCCGGCCACACGCTCGACCCCGTCTTCTCCTCAAGCTCCCACGTCTCCTTCAGCCACACCACGGAACTCCTCTGGACCGACCACCGCTGCATCCACTTCACCTTCCAGAAACCCACCACACACCACCGCACCCAACAGATCCCACGCCGCTGCTGGAGCAAAGTCACCGAAGACCAACTACGGGCAAACCTCGCTCTCAGCCCTCCCTCCGACCCATCCAACACCAACGACACTGCCTGCAACCTCAGACGATGGATAGACGACTGTGCCAACACCCTCGCCCCGCTGAAAAAACTCACCTACAGCGACACCACCAAAAGAGACAGCTGGTTCACCCCGGAACTCCTAGCTTCCAAGCGTACCTGCCGGAAACTAGAGAAGAAATGGCACAGTGATAAGACACCGGACAGCCACGCAGCCCACAAAGACGCCATCCGTAACCACCACCACCTCATCAGGTCCACCAAGAGAATCTCCTTCAAAGACCGCCTCGACAACAACGCACACAACAGCAAGGAGCTCTTCAACATCGTGAAGGAACTCTCCAACCCCAGCTCCAGCACCAACGACATCCCGCCGTCGCAAGCCCTGTGCGATTCCCTCGCCACCTTCTTCCACCGCAAGATCACCGACATCCACGACAGCTTCAACACCCAGACAGCCCCAACTAAGATCGATACACCAGACCCGCCGCACACCATCGACCATGACCCCTTGCCAGCCTGGGCAAGCGTGAACATCGATGACACCATCAAGACCATGAGCACAATACACTCCGGCTCCCCGTCAGACCCTTTCCCGCACCACAGCTTCAACAAAGCCAGCAGCTCCATCGCACCCCACCTGTGCAACGTTATCAATCTCTCCTTCGAGACCGCGACCTTCCCAGAGAGCTGGAAACACGCAGAGATCAACGCCCTACTCAAAAACCCAAGGCGGACCCGAGAGACCTCAAGAACTTCCGGCCCATCTCCCTGCTTCCGTTCCCAGCCAAGGTCATCGAGAAGATCGTCAACAAACAGCTAACCCGATACCTCGAAGAAAACAGCATCCTGGACCCATCCCAATCAGGGTTCCGCAGCAACCACAGCACTGAGATTGCCCTCATCGCCGCCATCAATGACATCAGGACCCTGCTGGACAACGATGAGACCGCAGCCCTCATCCTGCTGGACCTCTCCGCCGCCTTCGACACTGTCTGCCAGCGCACTCTACGTGCACGCCTCCACGACGCAGGGATCGGAGACAAGGCCCTGGAATGGACCACCTCCTTCCTCGACGGCAGAACCCAGAGAGTCCGCCTCCCACCTTTCCGATCCGAAGCCTCCGAGATCATCTGCGGCGTACCCCAGGGATCTTCCCTCAGCCCAACAATGTCCAACATCTACATGGCCCCGCTCGCACGCATCGCCAGACAGCACGACCTCAACATAATCTCCTACGCCGACGACACTCAACTGATCCTCTCCCTCACCAAGGACCCCCTCGCCGCCAAATCCAACCTCCATGAAGGAATGAAGGCCGTCGCCGATTGGATGAAGATCAGCCGACTAAAGCTGAACACGGACAAGACAGAGGTCCTCATCCTCAGCTCCAACCCCTCAGCCTGGGACGACTCCTGGTGGCCAACGACACTGGGAGCAGCCCCGACACCCACCGACCACGCACGCAACCTGGGAGTCATCCTCGACTCAACGCTCTCCATGGCCAAGCAAGTCAACGCAGTCTCCTCCTCCTGCTTCAACACCCTCCGCATGCTTTGCAAGATCTACAGGTGGATCCCGACAGATACAAGAAGAACAGTCACCCAGGCCCTCGTCAGTAGCAGACTTGACTATGGGAACGCCCTCTAAACGGGAGCCCCGGCCAAGCTCATCAAGCGACTGCAACGCATACAAAACGCCTCCGCACGCCTGATCCTCGACGTACCACGCCACAGCCACATCACCCCCACCTGAGGAACCTGCACTGGCTCCCCGTCGACAGGAGAATCTCCTTCAAACTCCTCATCCACACACACAAGGCACTCCACAAGACTGGCCCAGCCTACCTCAACAGACGACTCTTCTTCTACGTCCCCAACCGCCAGCTCTGCTCCGCCGACCTCTCCCTCGCCACCATCCCTCGCATTCGAAGAACAACCACCGGCGGCAGATCCTTCTCACACCTCGCCGCCAAGACCTGGAACACCCTTCCACTAAGCCTAGGACAGACCCAAGACCTGCTGACCTTCAGGAGGCTACTCAAGACCTGGCTGTTCGACCAGTAGCAGGACCCCCCCCTTTTTACTCCCCAGCGCCTTGAGACCCTCGCGGGTAAGTAGTGCGCTCTACAAATTCTGTGATTGATTGATTGATTGACACAGTACCTCCACATCCCATTCACATGCAGGATACCAACACAGCAAGCAATGTGTAGTCTGCCTGCAGCTACTGTCTGCAGTTACCTACAACTACACATAGAGAAGATAGCAAAACATGTGTCATGTTGTTGGACTCACTGTGTCCAACACTGCGCAGACCTAAGTGTCCTAGCCCTGTGAAAGCCTCACTGTGTCCTGGAACTCACATAGAGTGACAACAACTTTCATACACACACCCTTCTCCCACGCCTGCTCCTGTGCAATCTACATGGCAGAGATGGGACTTAGATGAAGAGGCGTGAGCCAAACACACATGGTACACACTGTACATGCAGTGATGGGGACATGTGGCATTCGCTGGGGACTGTGCAGGGCAGGTGGACTGACACTGAGTGGGTTAATTGGGAGCAACACAGCCATTCACACAAACGCTAACTGGCCAGACTCCTGCATCGCCAAAATGCAGCTGCACTATATGGCTGACACTACAGGACATGTCCCTCTACTCAGGATAGGCATGCAGGGTAACGTGTGAAAGAGCCCACCAAGCCCTTCCCGCTGTAGTAAACATGATAGGCAGTGCATGTCAGAGCCCCACAACCACTGACACATACCAAAGCACCTCCACCCCACGTGTGCACACCCTGCACTCTCACTCACAGTCTGGGAGACTTACCACGACATTAGGGCCACCATAAAGCCTTGGGTACTGTGCAAGCACCCCGTCTACCAGGACCCCAAGCTCCTCACTGGTGAAGGGACTGGCACGGATCTTCTGAGTCCTCGACATCACAATGGACATGTGGCAGCAGCAGCACGTTGAGGGTGGCAGTCAGCAGTCCCTTGAGGCAGCAGCAGCAGGTGCAGGGTGGCAGCCAGCAGTCCCTTGAGGCAGCAGGTGGAGGGTGGCAGCCAGCAGTCCCTTGAGGCAGCAGCAGCAGGTGCAGGGTGGCAGCCAGCAGTCCCTTGAGGCAGCAGCAGCAGGTGCAGGGTGGCAGCCAGCAGTCCCTTGAGGCAGCAGCAGCAGGTGGAGGGTGGCAACCAGCAGTCCCTTGAGGCAGCAGGTGGAGGGTGGCAGCCAGCAGTCCCTTGAGGCAGCAGCAGCAGGTGCAGGGTGGCAGCCAGCAGTCCCTTGAGGCAGCAGGTGCAGGGTGGCAGCAGCAGGTGGAGTGTTGTCAGTCAGCAGTCCCTGGTAGCTGTGGGAATGTGGTGCGCCCTCCCACACATATATAGGCCCCTGGGGCTGTGTCAGTGGTCCCAGGGTGCTGCAATTGGTGTAAAACACACAATTGGTGTACCAGGTCTGCCTCATTCAAATACATCCAATGTCCGCCTCCGCAGTGGCGGTGCACGCCTACAGCGATTTTCAAACTCGCATCAGGCTACCGCGAGGCTGCTTCCCATTGGCTGCAGGGGCATGGTCCATGCCGGTGACACACCGTAGGATGCATGTGCGCGCTACCGCGGTGGTGCATCTTTTGAATGCCTCCAGTGACCGCCTCCGCGGGGGTGGTGCACGCCTACAGCGATTTTCAAACTCGCATCAGGCTACCGCGAGGCTGCTTCCCATTGGCTGCAAGGGCATGGTCCATGCCGGTGCCACACCACAGGGGCCAGGCGGTAGGCACCGCCATATATCTGCCAGACAGTGCCTGGAGGGACCGTGATTTGGGTTGCGGTGCATGGTGACCGCCATTGTCACATACAAATCTGGCGGTGTCACCCACGATCATGCCTGGGTTATGGGCGGTGCCACACCACAGGGGTCAGGCGGTAGGCACTGCCATATATCTGCCAGACAGTGCCTGGAGGGACCGTGATTTGGGTTGCGGTGCATGGTGACCGCCATTGTCACATACAAATCTGGCGGTGTCACCCGCGATCGTGCCTGGGTTATGGGCGGTGCCACACCACAGGGGCCAGGCGGTAGGCACCGCCATATATCTGCCAGACAGTGCCTGGAGGGACCGTGATTTGGGTTGCGGTGCATGGTGACCACCATTGTCACATACAAATCTGGCGGTGTCACCCGCGATCGTGCCTGGGTTAAGGGCTGTGCCACACCACAGGAGTCAGGCGGTAGGCACCGCCATATATCTGCCAGACAGTGCCTGGAGTGAGCGTTAATGGAGTTGTGTAGTAGCTGTGCTGCACCTAACGTGTCCTCCAGCTCTCTGCATAGGCCAACATGTACAGTGCCCAGTGTCTCAACAAGTGAAGGGTCCTCATGAGGGCAAATGCACAAAAGGGACATGTCACTCCATGTCACCAACACATACCATATATGGGTCGCCAGTACATTGCATGGTCACATACACTCGCACATGTCACATGTGCTGTGTAATGAAATGTAGACTGTCCAGTTAATGTGTTGCATAGCATATGTAGATAATGGTCAATGTCTGTGTGTGCAATGTAACGCACACTGTCGTCTCATTTACTGAACTAGGGGCATCAGCAACTGGCACATTGTCCAATGCACATGCACACACGTGTCCCCCACGCTCAGCTGGTGGTCAGTGTGTAGTTGAAGTGTGCCATGTGCAACCTGTTTTGGTAGGTGTATCAGGGCCAGCAACATGGTGTGTTCGGGTAGTATTGCTTTTAGTGACATATGCTGGGGGTCATACTCACAGGTATGCACACATTTCTGTTAGTACATCACACTGTGCATGCGAATGAGCCGGAGGGGTGCACAGATGATTGCTGCTGGTAAGGGGACAGGTGTATGAGTAGTGTGCCTGATGTGTACCTACTTGTGAAGCGCCCTTTCGGTTAATGGTGCATGTTGTAAGACTTGGGAATGTGTCTGTAGAAAAAATTGATGTGATGCACATTTCATGGTCTTCTGCATTGACATCTGTGCACTGTGATCTGTCCTAGGAGGAGGAGGCACAATATCCATCGTCCGTTCACAATCCTGGCAGACATGGAGAATGAGGATATAATCCGCAAATTCAGGCTGGACCGACAAACCCTGCAGAACCTATGTGCCATGTTGGAGCCCCACCTGCAGCCACGTCGGACATATCCCACAGCTTTCACTGCAACATCTAAGATGATGGCATGCCTGCATTTCTTTGCAACAGGCTCATTCCAGCACACGGTCGCAAGTGCAGGCGGGATGTCACAGCCGATGTTCAGCATGGTGCTGAGGGATGTCCTGTCGGCCATGATGCTGTACAAAGACAGATATATCCATTTTCCCAGGGGGCCTGAGTTGGTGGCTGTGAAGGGCGATTTCTATGCCCTTGGACATATCCCCCATGTCATTGGTGCAATTGATTGCACACATGTTGGGCTTGTGCCACCACAGGCACGTGAACAGGTTTACCGCAATAGGAAGCATTCACACTCGGTAAATGTTCAAGTGGTGTGCCTGGCGGACATGATCATCTCACACGTGTGTGCCAAGTTTCCCGGTTCAGCTCATGATGCCCACATCTTGCGCAGCAGCATCGTTCCTCAGTTGATGGCCAATCTGCTTCCTGAGCGTGCATGGCTTGTGGGTGAGTATGCATAGTGGATTAGAATGGTGTGTGTGTGTGACATGCTGTTGTGTTGCATTTTGGGACTGCAAGTTTAATCTGTGTCTCTCACACCCAGGTGACTCGGCATATCCAAACCGCCCGTGGTTGCTGAGCCCATTGCGGAACCCCGTCACGCCAGCTGATGTGCGATACAATGATGCCCATGGGAGGACACGGCGTGTGATAGAACGGACATTTGGTCTCCTAAAATCAAGATTTCGGTGCCTGGACCGTACTGGGGGTGCCCTTATGTACTCGCCAGGGAAGGTGTGTCAGATAGTGGTGGCATGCTGCATGCTCCACAACCTGGCCATTCGCAAGGCAATACCCCTGATCCTGGATGACGATGATGAGCAGCCAAGGCCGCCGCCTGCAAATCAAGCCGGATCCAGTGACGAGGGCAGTGGAGAGGAGGAAGGGGTCGACATGCGTCGACAGATCATCACCCGCTACTTCACTTGAAGGTGAGTGACGATGTAGAAGGGACGAAATGGTCTGATGGTGTTGCTGTTGCTGTGTGGGTGTATGTGAGCTTGCTGACTGCAGCTTGGTGTTGACTCATTGCTGCCTGCCAATGTATGTGTGATTGGTTAGTGTGATACAGATTGTCTCTATGGTGACTGTTGCTCTGTGTAAAGTTTGTAGATCTGAGTACCTTGTTGACAAGTGTTGTGTGATGTGTGCAATGCCACACCCATACAAGTGACTCTTGTTCTGCGGTTTTCCCTAGGTCCCTTCAGCATCTCACTTGTTACCTACATTCCATTCCCCTGGACCATGTCCTACACGGTGAAGGTTGCACATCCTGTATTAAAGACGGAGCAGACACAACAACATGTGTGTAAGGTGTATTTATTTACAACTGTGACATGCGAGGGTGGAGAAAATGTGAAGGGGGGAATTGAAGAAGTGAGTTGACAGTCATGGTAAATGAGATACTTGAGTAGTCCCCACAATGATGTGGAGACCCAGTCCAGCAGATGGATGCCATTCACATGGCAGTGTGGTGAAGGATAGTCCAAAAGGTCAATGCAGTGGTGCAGTGGTCTGCCATCATGGCTGGTTCGGGGACTAGCGTTTGGCAGGTGCTTTGGCACGTGAGTCCCCCTGGCCTTTCCTTGGACGGCCCCTCTTGCGCTTCACTGGAGGGGCCACTGCTGCAGGGGCAGTGGTGTCTGAGGACTCACCCCCTCTGTGGACGCAGGGGAGGATGATGAAGTGTCATCCTGCTGCCCAACAGGGGAGGCGGAGGGGTAGAATGTTGCGCTTGCCTGTCCCTCAGAACCGCCACTAGCTGCCCCAAGAGGTCCACAATCTGTCCCATGCGTGTGTCCATGGACCTCAGCAGCAGGAGGTGCTCCCGAGATTCTTCCTCTAACCGGCCCATTCGTCCCTGGGCCTGTTGGTATGCCCCAAGGACTCTGTCGATGTGGCCCAGGGCTTCCGTCCCAGGATCAGTCCCCCTCTGCATGAGCCTGTCCCGACCAGCTGCACTGCTGCCACGGTCCTGTCCGGTCCTCACATTGGCCCGCTGCATCCTCTCCCTGGCCTCCGCAGTCGATGTGGTGGGCTGCTCAACCCCTGGGGCAGGGAGGGTGTTGCGGACAGCTGTGGTGGTGGTGGTGGTGGTAGTAGTGGTTGACACACAGGCCGTGACAGCAGCTGTCAGAGGATGGTCAGGGGCTGCAGCTGATGTGGTTGGGGGGACAATGGGTGCCTGGGACTGGTTGCGGCCTGCCACACCAGATGGGCCAGCGTGGAGCTCCTCATCCAAGGAATCCAGGGAGTCCTCATCCAGTTGTCTCTGTTCCGGGGGGGACTGGCTCTGCAGGGTGGTGTCATCCTCTGCAGTGAGTTCTTGGTCACCTGTGGGTCAGATGAGAAATGGTCATTGTGTTGCACCCATCAAAGTTTGTGTTAGCAGTGTTACATCAACTGTTTGTACATCCAGCAGTTGTTCACTGTACAAATTAGCATTGACCGACATCCAGTGATGCATTACAAGCTGTTGTGGTACATACATTACTTGTCCATATTGGGAGTTGTCAAGACATGACATGCACAATATATTTTTTTGACATTGACAGTCTCATGTTGGCATCCTGTTATTGATCAATCATATGTCATCCATTTACGCGTATGTGTAACTTGTAGAGCCCTTGCAGCGGTTCTCTCTGCACAGTGAGTGAGCATTGTAGTTTCATGCATACCTTTTCAATGTGGTGTAGATATCTGTATTTGCAATTCCAGACATGCTTAAGTTTGCTTTAATTAGATCCTAGGTGGTCTGGACCACTGCTACTGTCAGATGGCATGTAGTGGTGTGCATGGTTGTGCTCGGAGTTCCATCGACATGTGTTTCAGTCATTCACACTTTGGTTGCTGTCACAGTTTCATTTTCTTAGGTGTGTGCACACTATAGTTGCCAATGCTATCTGGGTGTGCAGTTGTGCATTGAGAGGCCTGGTGTCCTATGCCAACATGTTTTTTTAAATGCATATCTGGCTGCATGTTGTGGCTGTTGATATGTTGTGTTTGCTGTGTTTTCCTTGTATTTGTGAGACCTCTCTGTGTGTGTAGGATGAGGGCTTCCATCTTGGTCCAGTGTGGGACAAGTCAGCATGATATGTCCACATGCCAGTTCTTTTGAAGTGTACATTGCAATGACTGACACATGCATGTTGGTGCCAGGAAGTAATGGGTCTTGTGTGCTAGCGGTCAGGTGGGCCCGTGTGAGTTGTTGTGCAAGCTTCCCAGCCCCACACACCCCGACCTGTGAGATGCGGTTACCTACCTGTGAGTTGGGTGGGTAGCATACATTGCCTGCCACATGCTTCTTATTAGGGGTGTAGTGTCCCATCCTCCATAGTGGTGGAACAGCATGCATGTTGCATTTTGTGTGACGGATAGCCAAACACACTACACCGTCTCACTGTGAAGATGGCTAACTACCGTTTGAGGTGAAGGTGAGCAATGACATGGCTATGTGACTTGGTAGAAATCTTTGGATGGAATGTGCGTGTGGTGAGCATGATGTGTGTGTGGCTTTTTGTACCCATTGATTTCAGATTACATTTGGTCATGGGGTATAGCCCCCATCACTGTTGTCCCAGCTATCTGGCTGTGGGGTTCACTCCCCCGACATTTGAAGGCACAATAGGGCAAGGGGTATGGTCTCGTAGCACAGTGGTGACATACAGCAGGGTGAAGATCTCATCCAGCATACATTTCCACACTGTCATGGTTTCATGGTATTTGTGGACCTGAGAACATGAGCCCAGTACTGGTGAAGCAGTTGTTCCAGGGCATCCATACACTGACATGTTGTGGTCAACAGTGGTGTGTGTGTGAGATGTACTCAGCCCTGTGCAGACAATGTGTGGTTTTGGGGCCAGACTATACCAGCACTGTTCAGACAGACAGTGTGAGATGTGAACATTGTCAATGCATACACACATTGGTGGTCCAAACAAGACACCTTTGACAATTTAATTCAGACAAGGTTCTGTTCTGCAATTCAGTGCAGCACTGTGGTAGCTGGGTGTGTTGCAGGACATTTGGGATGTGCTTAGTTTAGCATTGTGAGTCCCAGCTGCAGTGTAGTTTTTGGGTGCACTGCACTTCCACTGTTTACATTGCAACACTGTGGTATGACATGGGTGATTTGCACTTTGCCATACAAACGGCCAGACACTGCTGCAGGGCAGCATGATCGTTGTTAGTGTTGCAGTGTGTGATGCCTGGCACAGTGTACACAATGTGGGTCAATTTTGAACAGAGACTTGTGCATGGTGACTACAACACAACTGTTTTGCATTATTTGTGTTGGTGACTGTGGACTAAGTGGCATGGTGTCATGTGCGGCTGCACAGACGTCACATGCCTATGAGTGGGACTAGTGCTCCATCCTGCTCAGCTGTGGGCCAAGGGGGCCTGGTGGGAGTTGTAGTGCAGGCCTCCCAAACACCCACCCACCTCCCGGTAAAGATGGCTACCTACCTGTTAGGTGAGGGTATAGCACACAATGGCTGAGGCATGCTTCTGGGTGGGGGCAGTGCTCCATCCTGCTCAGCTGTGGGCCAAGGGGGCCTGGTGGGAGTTGTAGTGCAGGCCTCCCAAACACCCACCCACCTCCCGGTAAAGATGGCTACCTACCTGTTAGGTGAGGGTGTAGCACACAATGGCTGAGGCATGCTTCTGGGTGGGGGCAGTGCTCCATCCTGCTCAGCTGTGGGCCAAGGGGGCCTGGTGGGAGTTGTAGTGCAGTCCTCCCAAACACCCACCCACCTCCCGGTAAAGATGGCTACCTACCTGTTAGGTGAGGGTGTAGCACACAATGGCTGAGGCATGCTTCTGGGTGGGGGCAGTGCTCCATCCTGCTCAGCTGTGGGCCAAGGGGGCCTGGTGGGAGTTGTAGTGCAGGCCTCCCAAACACCCACCCACCTCCCGGTAAAGATGGCTACCTACCTGTTAGGTGAGGGTGTAGCACACAATGGCTGAGGCATGCTTTTGGGTGGGGGCAGTGCTCCATCCTGCTCAGCTGTGGGCCAAGGGGGCCTGGTGGGAGTTGTAGTGCAAGCCTCCCAAACACCCACCCACCTCCCGGTAAAGATGGCTACCTACCTGTTAGGTGAGGGTGTAGCACACAATGGCTGAGGCATGCTTCTGGGTGGGGGCAGTGCTCCATCCTGCTCAGCTGTGGGCCAAGGGGGCCTGGTGGGAGTTGTAGTGCAGGCCTCCCAAACACCCACCCACCTCCCGGTAAAGATGGCTACCTACCTGTTAGGTGAGGGTGTAGCACACAATGGCTGAGGCATGCTTCTGGGTGGGGGCAGTGCTCCATCCTGCTCAGCTGTGGGCCAAGGGGGCCTGGTGGGAGTTGTAGTGCAGGCCTCCCAAACACCCACCCACCTCCCGGTGAAGATGGCTACCTACCTGTTAGGTGAGGGTGTAGCACACAATGCTGAGGCATGCTTCTGGGTGGGGGCAGTGCTCCATCCTGCTCAGCTGTGGGCCAAGGGGGCCTGGTGGGAGTTGTAGTTCAGGCCTCCCAAACACCCACCCACCTCCCTGTGAAGATGGCTACCTACCTGTTAGGTGAGGGTGTAGCACACAATGGCTGAGGCATGCTTCTGGGTGGGGGCAGTGCTCCATCCTGCTCATCTGTGGGCCAAGGGGGCCTGGTGGGAGTTGTAGTGCAGGCCTCCCAAACACCCACCCACCTCCCTGTGAAGATGGCTACCTACCTGTTAGGTGAGGGTGTAGCACACAATGGCTGAGGCATGCTTCTGGGTGGGGGCAGTGCTCCATCCTGCTCAGCTGTGGGCCAAGGGGGCCTGGTGGGAGTTGTAGTGCAGGCCTCCCAAACACCCACCCACCTCCCTGTGAAGATGGCTACCTACCTGTTAGGTGAGGGTGTAGCACACAATGGCTGAGGCATGCTTCTGGGTGGGGGAGGGCTACATCCTGCTCAGCTGTGGGACAAGGGGGCCTGGTGGGAGTTGTAGTGCTGGCAGCATGTACACATGTACCCATGGTGATGTTGCTAACTACCTTTGGGGGCTTCAGGGGAGTGTCTGTTGTATCTGTGAGAGATGTGTTGGGGGAGTGTTGTGCACATGAATGAATTTGTACCTAGGAGGTATTATTTTGTAATAGTGCAAGACAGTACATTTGTGTGATGTTAAGCATTTGTTTGTACTTACCAGCCTCCACTCCCCCGGGTATTCCTGAGAGACTCTCTGGATGTAGAATGCCAAGCACCTTCTCCTCCCATTCAGTGAATGTTTTGAGTGGAACGGGAGGGCCACTGCCTGTCCTGTGAGCCAGCTCATGGTTCTTGGCTCTCTTCTTTTTGACCACTGCCTTCAGATCGTGCCACCTCTTCACGATTTCATCTCTATTGCGTGGCACGGTCCCTACTGCATTGACCTTCTCTACTATCCTTCTCCACATTTGCGTCCTTGTTGCTAGTGGTGTCTGTTGGACCTGGTTACCAAACAATTGTGGTTCTACCCTGATTATCTCATCGACCATGACCCTCAACTCACTCTCACTGAATTTGGGCATTCTCTGTGGTGACATGGTGTGTGATGTGTCAAGGTGTTTAGGGTGCAGGTTTGGGAGTGGTAGTGGTGGTTGTGATGTGTATGGTGTGTGCTGTGCAAAGGTGTTAGAGGTGCAGGTGTGGAAGTGGTGGTGGTGGTGGTGATGTGTGTGTGTTGTGCAGATTTGCCTCTCCTGTCATCTGTGGTGGATGTCCCCTCAGTTGTGGAGTTTTGCAAAGGATTGTGGTCTGTTGGGGGCTGGATTTATACTGGTGTCTGTGGGTGTGTCAGGATGGGGTATTGGTTGCAGGTGTGGTGTGTGTGTGAACCTGGGATTTGTAGTTTTGGAGTTTCCCATGGGGGTGTGTCTTTGGGCTGTGTTAGCTATTTTTGGGTGCATGCCTTGTATGGTTGGTGCACTTTGTGGCCATGTTGTGTGTTTTTCTAGCGACCGCCATTTTTTTAACGGAGCGTCCGCAGTGGTGGCTCGGCTATGGCGCTTCTACCGTCTCACTGATTCTTCAATGTTGTCAACCGCGGCGGTCGGAAGCAGCGCACTGCACCGCCGGGATGACGGGAATATCATAATTTTGATGGAGGTGTCTCCGCTGTGGTTGCGGGCGTTTGGGCTGTTTCCGCTGCGAAACCGACCGCCGCGGACGGGTTTGGGCCCTTTCCGCAGGCGTATGGCGGATTCTCGGGTCTCCTTTCCGCCGCGGTTGGAGTTTTACCGCCGAGGATCCTAATCTAGCCGTCGGTTTTCCCGCGGTAGCGGCGGGCGGTGTTTTCCCGCTACCATGGCGGTCGGTTTTTTTTCTGTCCGCCATCGTAATGACCTCCTTAGTTTGTTTTTGTGCAGGAGTTTTTTCAGTGTTTATATGTTTACACTGGTGAGGGCTATTTCCCTTCCGGTGGGGTTTTATTAGTTATAATAGGTTTAAACCTAAAACCGGACAGCCTACACATTTCCTACAGTCGGGCCTTCACGAATGAATGAATATTTTTTATTGCACAGTTACTTAAAACCATTTGCAGTGTAGCTTACATGCATAGAAATTTTTAAAACGAAAACTTGAATTACTTAAGATCCATACATTAAAAAAGAATTCGCTTGGGACTTTGTCTAATTTCATTCTAAAAAATAATATACTATTTACGTTTAAAAGGAGAAAGGTTACCTATACAGCATTATGACGAAATTTGATGTATCATTTTTAAAATGTGCCTTTAGTCAAGTCAGCAACAAGACTATTTTCTAGAGGCTGACTTGTTGCCACTTGCCAGTCGAGACTCCTTCAATGTTGCCGAGACCATCTTCTTCAATAAGTCTAAGGCGCAACTCGTCCATGTATCTCCCGAATCGTCTGACAGTAGGGTGAAAGAAAATAAAACCAAAGCTGCTTCTTTCACTGCCCGGACTCCTTTGCGTAGCCACATTGGCTTTAAAAGCTTCTGACGAGACTGTAGCAGGCCGGGGCAACAGCAAATCAAATGTAGCAAAGATTCTATTTTAAAGTTGCAAATTCCACATTTGATTTTAAGATAAAGGGACTTCCACCCGGGATTTAATTCTTTGATTGAGAGGGGCACTAGTCTGGCCCACTGAATGTTTTTTGGGCCTTCCTCCCCAATGCTTGACTACGGTAAGGCTGGGTTTTATGCTCTATGTATGTTGCGATCAGCCCAGGTTGACCTCCTCCCATTTCATAATCTGCTAAATCAATTTTACGTGACAGTTGATAGCATTGTTTGTTAATTGCATTTTTGATGGGCAGGTAGTTTATGTCCTCTTGTCCCCAATTTTGTATTGCCAGGTCCAGTATTTCCACTGCTTCCTGCATGTAAAGTTGCCATGGGTTGGTTGTCCCTCTGTAGATCGGTTTCAGCATGCTCTTCAAGCTTCCTGCGGGGGCTGTGAGTACTTGATAGTAGTATTTCGCCTGCGTACCCAGACATTCTTTATTCTGTTGCATCAGACCGAACTCCAGGCGGATCAGGCTGTTACGAGTATATTTTGGTAATTTGAATATGCGTTTGTACGCCTGGCATTGTGCTTTTTCTAGCATGGTGTCCATTTTGCCTGGGAATGCCTGCTGTGCGTACCCCGCAATTGCCCTTATTTTGGCTTGTAGTACTTTTCTGATTGGGACTGTCGTTGGACTTTGCATTTTCTCATGTAATTTGCACAGAGCGTAGATTGTCGACTGTACTTTGGAGTTCATTTTGTGTAAATGTAGAGTTGCTTTACCCGATTCACTTAACCAACATTCAAGGTAATTATAGTATTTCGCAGCCGAGATAATCTCTTTGCCCACATGCCATTTAAGTAATGCTTTTTTTGGACAATGACCGAAAATCATTACTTTGGTCTTATGAGAATTTATTGTTAATTCATTTCTCTCGTTGTAAATGTTTAGGGCGTTTAGACCCCTTTCTAGACCAATTTTAGTAAGGTCCTTCACCACTAAATCGTCGGCGTATTGTAATATTTGAAATTTGTTAGCTCCGATTTTGGGGATTGCAAGATTAGCATTGTGGAGCATCTTACCCAGATCTGCTGTATATAAGTTAAAAAGTGTAGGGGCAAGTACACATCCCTGTTTTAGTCCACGATTTGCAAAGCACTTTTTTGTTGTGGTGTTAGCTGCTAATTTAACTTTAAGTATTACTATACAGCGAAATGATGGCATTAAGGAGACCTACTGGAATTTGCCAATTGCGCAATTTAGCCCAAAGCTTGTATCGGAGCACCCCATCGAAGGCTGCTGAATAGTCTACAAATCAGGCAAAGACTGTTTTTTTGTTTTTGGCGTTTGCTTGCTGGCTTAAGTACGACATGGCCACGATGTTATCAATTGTAGAGCAGCCTTTGCGAAATCCTGTTTGATAGGAGTGAGGATTTCATTCTCTTTAATCCATCTATTTAATTCTATCAATAGGGTACTTGCATAGGCTTTCCCTTCAATATCCAAGAGGGCAATTAATCTATAATTTTTGGGTTCTGTATTGTCTCCTTTCTTGAATATTGGTTGTAAAAATGACCCGCGCCATGAATCGGGCACCTTGGCTTGTAATCGGCATTCGATAAATAGCTTGGATAAAACTTTTCCCCAATATGCCGGATCTTCTCTAAACATTGCTCCTGGAAGACCGTTAGGCCCGGGTGCCCCATCTTTTCTTATCTTTTTAATTAGTTTTTCAACAGCAGAGCAGTCTTGTTCTTTGCCCACGGTTTCAATTGTGATCTCCACTTCTATGTTTGTGCTCTCCATGGGGCATTCCGCTATGCTTCCAGAATAAATGCAACCTTCCTTTTCTATGTAGATTGTGGAGACGTGTCTCAACCATGCATCAGCGTGGACAGAATTATGCCTGTCCACTTTACCATTTTCCAAACAGGCTATATATTGCCAAAGCTGTCGATGTTTATGGGGCTTTGTGAGCTAATGGATCGTTATCCAATCTTCCTCTAACTTGTTCTGTTTGAGCGTCCATAGCAGATGTTTGCGCTCATTATATAATTCTTTGCACTTATCCCGTGTTCTTTGCGTCCCGGCCATCCTATGAGCTCTTTTTGCCCTATTTAGGATACGTGTTATATCACTGAGTTTTGTGTCGCCATGCCGAGTTTGTGATATGGTTTTCATTTTTGGTTTGAAACTGGCTTTCTTGTAGTTACTGAGAGCAGTTTTCAAGGCGGAGGTCCACGCCATCCAATTATCCATACTGGGCTCAATACCAGGTTGATTACCTCTAGCCTCTTGTTTATCTTTCCATGTGTTTAATATGGTGGCCTTGTGCTCATTCCATTTTATCCTTCTGACTAATAAGTGTTCATCAGTCCCTGTTGAATGAGCTACTACGGAAGCTTGTTCCCGTTGCTTAATAGTGATATTCAATTCAAACTGGAGAATTGCATGATCGCTGGTCTTGTGTGCTTTTATTTCAAAGTGAGCTATTTTCTGATTAAGTTGATTGCACAGAAAGATATAGCCAATTGTCGAGCAATTCTTAAATGTGGCCGTTCCTGAAGTTTGGGTCTGAACTTTTTAATGGTCAATGGACATAATATCGAATTATAAATATCGAATTGCAGTTATATCGAAGTTGTAATATCAATTGTATCATAATATCGAAGTCATGAATATCGTAGTAAAAATATCGTTTTTTTTTCATTAAAAAATATCGAAGTATAAAATATCGAATAAGTAATATCGTTAGTAGATAATATCGATTTGTTAGTGTTGTAAAAAATATCGAAAAAAATATAGAAAGTGTAAAATATCATTTTTTTGTAAATATTTAAATTTTCTGTATTGTTATTAATTTATTATTAGTTTAATTGTATGAATATTTTTTTGAAATTGTTTAAAAATAATTTTTGTAAGATATGTTTTAGGAGTGGGATGTTGGGTTATTAGGGGATAAGGGTGGGGAGTATTTTAAAAATATTAGTATAAATTTACATATTAAATTAATTTTTTTGAAATTAGAAATTATTTTTAAAAAACCGATATTTAAATTAAAAATATAAAATATATGTTTTGTTTTAGGAGCGGGATGTTGAGTTATTAGGGGATAAGGGTGGGGAGTATTTTAAAAATATTAGTATACATTTACATATTAAATAAAAAAAAATTAAATTAGAAATTATTTAAAAAAACAAAATTTAAATTAAAAATATAAAATATATGTTTTATTTTAGGAGCGGGATGTTGGGTTATTAGGGGATAAGGGTGGGGAGTGTTTTAAAAATATTAGTATAAAATTACATATTAAATTAAAATTTTGAGTTTTGAAAATAATTTAAAATAAGAAATTTAAATTTAAAATTCGAAATTAAATTTTTGTTTTCGGAGTGGGATATTGCGTTATTAGGGGAGAATGGTGGGGAATGTTTTAAAAATAATTATATGAATTGACATATTTAATTAAACATTTTTAAATTGCAATTTTTTAAAAATTAGAAAGTGAAATTTAAAAAATAAATTATATATTTTTTTAGGAGTGTGATGTGTTATTAGGGGATAAGGGTGGGGAGTGTTTTTTAAATATTATTATAAAATTACTTATTAAATTAAAATTTAGAAAATTGAAATTAATTTTAAGAAATAAAGTTAATTAAAAATGGAAATTATATGTTTGTTTTAGTACTGGGATGTTGGGTTATTAGGGGAAAATGGTGAGGTTGTTCAAATAGTAAAATATATATATTTAGGGGGCGATTCCGATCTCGGTCGGAGGCGCACCCAATACCATTCGGTCGGGAAAAAAGCCATGCGAATGCCTGTTTCCCGACCGATCCGTACAGCAGACCGAACGAGTAAGTACGATGCGCACAACAGCACAGAATCCGGCCGAGTCGTACTCACCCAATACAGGTCCTGTTCTCCGACCGAGGCGAATCCGGAAATGCAGAATCGAGTCGCACGGAAGGGAAAATGAAGCTCCGTCCGGCCGAACAAGTACGATGCGCTTTCCGTACGCGCCGAACCCGTCGCTACGCACGGCACGTCAAAGCATCCGGGAGAGGCGCACATAAGCTCCGATTCGCGCCACAACACGATCCACGGCTACGAGGCGAACACGCCAGCGACGAGGACGACGCGAAGCGACGAGGACGACGCGAAGCAACGAGAAAGACGAACGACACGAACCAACCATGAATCCCTTCGTCCCGATCATACCAATATTCTACATGTACTACCGGAACAGGCATGGACGCGTACGGCGCAGAAGGTAAGTCAGACACCAACCACAAAACACATACAACACGTACACGACACATCACACACACACAGAGGGATGCAGAATTTACTTACACCAGCAACAGCAGCACCATAGGGGCGGGATGCCCATCACCAATGCCACATATGCACACAGGGGCCTGAATGCGCACCACCACCCCTACCCAGGGGGCCGGATGCCAACCACCACTACCACCCTTAGCCAGGGGGTGCCAGATGCCCACCACCACTACCACCCTTACCCAGGGGGCTGGATGCCTACCACTACTACCACCCTTAGCCAGGGGGTGCCAGATGCCTACCACTACTACCACCCTAAGCCAGGGGGCTGGATGCCAACCACCACTACCACCCTTAGCCAGGGGGTGCCAGATGCCCACCACCACTACCACCCTTAGCCAGGGGGGCTGGATGCCTACCACTACTACCACCCTTACCCAGGGGGCTGGATGCCTACCACTACTACCACCCTTACCCAGGGGGTGCCAGATGCCTACCTCCACTACCACCCTTACCCAGGGGGTGCCAGATGCCTACCACTACTACCACCCTTACCCAGGTGGCTGGATGCCTACCACTACTACCACCCTTAGCCAGGGGGGTGCCAGATGCCTACCACCCTTACCCAGGGGGGCTGGATGCCTACCACTACTACCACCCTTAGCCAGGGGGGTGCCAGATGCCTACCACTACTACCACCCTAAGCCAGGGGGGCTGGATACCAACCACCACTACCACCCTTAGCCAGGGGGGTGCCAGATGCCCACCACTACTACCACCCTTAGCCAGGGGGGTGCCAGATGCCTACCACTACTACCACCCTAAGCCAGGGGGGCTGGATGCCTACCACTACTACCACCCTTACCGAGGGGGGTGCCAGATGCCTACCACTACTACCACCCTTACCCAGGGGGTGCCAGATGCCTACCACTACTACCACCCTTACCCAGGGGGGCTGGATGCCTACCACTACTACCACCCTTAGCCAGGGGGGTGCCAGATGCCTACCACCCTTACCCAGGGGGGGCTGGATGCCTACCACTACTACCACCCTTAGCCAGGGGGGTGCCAGATGCCTACCACTACTACCACCCTAAGCCAGGGGGCTGGATGCCAACCACCACTACCACCCTTAGCCAGGGGGTGCCAGATGCCCACCACCACTACCACCCTTAGCCATGGGGGTGCCAGATGCCTACCACTACTACCACCCTTAGCCAGGGGGGCTGGATGCCTACCACTACTACCACCCTTACCCAGGGGGCTGGATGCCTGTCACTACTACCACCTCTACCCATGGGGGGCTGGATGCCTACCACCAACACCACCCCACTCATAGGATAGACAATGCATGACACAACCAGCACACCACAACCTAGGGAATGCAAGAAAAAGACATCCCCCCCAACACCATGACAAGCGTGTGTAGACTGTGTCAAATGCCTACAACACTGAACATGACTTTGAACATACAATGTGACCTCCTATCACATGTGCCACACATATATGTGTGTGGCCCCCACAATGCAAGCAGGCCATGACCATTGTGGCAATGGGGTCCAAACCCCCATCATCACAGTGACCAAAATGTAAGTGTGGGGTCCATAGCTGAAGCACATTTTGAACAGTGTGGCAATGGGGTCCAAACCCCCATCATCACAGTGACCAAAATATAAGTGTGGGGTCCATAGCTGAAGCACATTTTGAACATTGTGGCAATGGGGTCCAAACCCCCATCATCACAGTGACCAAAATGTAAGTGTGGGGTCCATAGCTGAAGCACATTTTGAACAGTGTGGCAATGGGGTCCAAACCCCCATCATCACAGTGACCAAAAAGTAAGTGTGGGGTCCATAGCTGAAGCACATTTTGAACATTGTGGCAATGGGGTCCAAACCCCCATCATCACAGTGACCAAAATGTAAGTGTGGGGTCCATAGCTGAAGCACATTTTGAACATTGTGGCAATGGGGTCCAAACCCCCATCATCACAGTGACCAAAATGTAAGTGTTGACAAAGAAAGAGCTGCAACTGCCAAACTGCATGGATCATTCCTGGTCACAGAACATAAAACACATCAGTGGCAAAGTAGTGCATGTGTCCCATTGCAACATAAATTGGGGGAGCCAAATACTGCAGTGCAAATAAGACATACCTTTGGCCATGTGCAGACAAACAACACCCATGGGGGCTGACACTGTCAACATTCATCAATGACACAATGACAGAAGTGACCATCAGAATGCAGACCCACATATTTGCACCAATGGGCACACAAATGCAGATACCTTGTGGAGACTGTAGATGTGAGGTGAACAGATACCATACCATGGCAGCAATGGGACACACAAACCATGATCATTGTGCTGACCGATGACCTAGGAGTCCCAGGGACAGCAGGGGAAACCCACCAAACTACATACAGCCAATGGCACACCCAAGATATGCCAATGCAGTGGTGCAGATGCACAAACACAAACAGGCAGACCCACACTGCACATCATACACAACAGGTGAGGGGGGTGCCAGTGTCCCCAGGCAACCACACAACACATGAGGAGACCTGAATACCAATCATACAGATGTGCATACAGTGCCACACAAAGGTAACTCATGGATCCAAATCCCCTATGTGGGCAAGCAGGCATTGTCAGATGAGAGGGAGCACAAATCACACATGTCACACAGGCACGTAGGAACAGCAACTGACACAGCAAGACACAGACACACCACAGCACTACCCCCAGGGCCCCCACAATGTGGTGACCCTGGGCTGCATTACAATCCCACTGTGATGACAAAGCTAAATGTCGTTCACACTGTGAACCACAGTCATGTGTCCTGAGCAACAAACTACCATCACACCTACACAAGCACAAATCAATCAGCATGGCCAGTAAGCCAAGGCCAACATGGAGGCAGGGGCCTAGCCGGGCAACAACTCTCATCTGCACACACTCAACACCACACCCCTCGACCTCCAACAATGTGCAGCAGTGAAGCACACATGCACTGGTGACATTGCACATGCACCCATGACTATTCCAGGGTGGTGGGTGGGAACCAAGGTGCAGAAACACATCACACATGGCCACTCAACAAGACTCCTGAATGTCTGACACACTGCACACTACGCTGTACATGGACATGACGGCAATACCACACCAACCAATGGGATCCCAGCCACAGTCACACACCAATGAAGAAGCCAAGGTCACCCACAAAGAACACACATAGACAACAACCAACATTGCAGCCCGGACCCTGAGGAGTGCCAGCAGTCACACACACAACGTGTCACAATCACTGAAAGATAACACAAACTGGAAATCACATGACAGGGGCAAACAACAAGTGCCAAGGGGAAACCTGACTGTGACCCATCTGCGTCTGCACACAAACTCAGCCCTGACAGCAAACACACCTATGGGTGACACCCTGATGACCAGTAATGTGCCATGCACCCACATCACAGAGAACCCAGGGAGAAGACTTTGGGGGAACATAGGTCAACTCAGCAAGCATCACAAACAGGTACAACACTAGGGATCACAGCATGCACAGCTAAACGGAAGTGAACACACAGACATGCACATACAACACACACCTTGGGCGCAGGCAATGTCACAGGAGTACACACTGCCATGAGGGGACTCCACTCCTGTGTGAGGAAAGCTGTGCCATATGTTGCCTCAGTAGGGCCCCATCATGTCAGCTGAGCACTTGGTCACACAATCAACAATTAGCACCAAATGAGGGCTCCCGTCACATCAGCCTGGTCATGGAAGTGCCAACGAAATCATCAGCACAGATCCAACACACTTGTATAGCAATGTTGCACTGACAACACAGATGAGTCCTTCCCCATTGATGCCCAAACCTGCATGTCCAGTGGAGATGGCCACACGGTCAGGGAAGTCGACGAATTGAACAATGGCAGGCACAACAGATGTGCAGGGGTGGAAGCCACAGATGTGAAATAGCTAATGTAAGTAGGAAATCCCATTGCCAAATACTGAACACATGACACCCTCAGATGCTGCTATGGATGACATGGATGCACCACAGGATAGGACACATTCCCCTGGACCACATGGGTTCCTGCACAGTAACACTTCATTATCATGAGACCAAATATCACCATCACTGCAGCAAGGGCATGGTTAGCATCATCAACAACATGTACATCAGAAGCATAAGCACTAGAGAACAGAAAGTTGCTTTATTCAGCATATGTGTGTAATGAAAACTGAAAGTCCAGAAAAAACACAAAGGCCAATGGCCAGTCCATTGTCAAAGTCCAAACAGGGTGACAGTGGCAGATGTCACCCTACGCATGCCTGCACAAAACCAGGGACAATCCACTAGGAGGGGCAACCGGGGGGCAGGCCAGGCACCGCAGGGACAGGATCAGGGCTCACCAGGAGGAAGCAGGGAAGGGGTGGTGGGTGCTGGAGAGCCACTGACAACTGCAGTGGAGGTGTCTGACATGGTGTGTGCCGGCACAACTGGGGGCATGACTCAGATGTTGTGGGTGCCGGCACGACTGCAGTGGACCCTGCAGATGGAGTGGACAGGTCCACCACTGCAGTGCCCAAGTCAGACAGGGTGGTAGTGGACTCCACTGCAGTGCCTACCACCAGGGGAGGAGAATGGGGAACAGGCAAGGTGGGCTGGACAGAGGGGGAGGACACCCTCACCACATCAGTGGCACAGACAAGCGCAGCGGGGGTGTGGTGCCGGGAGAGCAAGTGGCAGGGGGAGAAGGCCGGATCCTCTTGGGGATGGTATAACTGTGGGTGGGGGAACCTGGGGCAGGGTGTGGTGGGGGCACCTGTGGAGTGGAGGCCTGAGGGATGGAGGAAGGAGACCTGGTGCCTGAGCTGCAGGGCGGTGGCGGGGTCTTGCTCTTACGACTCCGGGGGGACTTGCGGGTGGGGGCCTCAGTCTGTCTGCGCCTGGGGGAGGGTGTCCGGGGACGAGGGGCACTCTGCTCCGTGTGGGTGGGCTTCCTCTTCCCCCTGAATGCTGTATCAGCTGGATCGGAGGGGAAGAGGCCGAGGTCACTGAGGAAGAGCCGCTGGGTCTTTGGGGTTGCAGGTGAGGCAAGGGAGGGTGCTTTGGAGGGAGAGGCAACTGAGGACTGCGCAGTGCTCGTGGATGCGTGTGTGTGTTCCAGGGCCCCATCCCCTGTGAGTCTGGTTTCAGTCCCCTGACTGTGCGTGCGTGTGCGTTTTGTTTGTGGCGTGTGTGTCTGTGTGCTGGATGTGTGTGTGCTGGTGTGTGCCTGTGCCGGTGTGTGTGTGCTTGGGACGGGTAAGGTGCTGGGGAGTGTGGATGGAGCAGAGGCAGGAGGGGTGAGGGACTGTCTGAGGAGGGACACTGCTGCCGTCAGGGAGGAGTCCATGGACCTATTGCCCCTCTGTAGGTCAGACATGCCCGATGAGATGCCCTCCATGAACGACACCAGCTGAGTCAACAGAGCTGTGTGCGCATGGAGGACACTCAGCATGGCTGTCTGCCCTACATGGAGCTGGCGAAGGAGGTACACAGACTCCTCACTCAGGGCAGCAGGGGACACAGGGGCAGGGGTGCGGTGCCTGGCCCAAAGGAGACACGCTCCCGAACATGGGAGCCTCCACGGACCTGGGGAATGGGAGCCGATGGGAGGGCGGTGGTGGTGCTGGTGGTGGCGGGGACAGCAACACTAGCTGGGGTGTGGTGGCTGCTGACACCCGCCTCCATAAGGGAGTCATCCTCCGAGTTGCTCTGGTCCTCAGCTGAGGTGGATGGTGCTGAGGACTCCTCGGTGTGGCTCCCCTCGCCCTCCTTGCCACTGGGTCCCTCCGACCACTCCTCGGCTGCTGACCCAGTCTGGCACTCCGGCTCCTCCTGGTCCGTGGAGCTGTCCCCTTCCGTGGCCGTGGATGTATCTGCAAACAATGGGGAAACAGACAGACATCAGTCACCTGCACCAAACGCACACACCACTGTGAGCACAGCACATTATAGAGCAAGCCCTGGCATCATTAGTTGTACATTGCTAAAAGTGCCCTAACTGAACAGGAGAAGCCAATTGTCAGTCTGATGCCAACCATGGCACTCACATCCCACATGGCCTTGCACCCATCTGTCTGGTGTCTGTTGGATAGCAACACCCCAGTGTGGACACATGCACCAACTACACAGTAGTTGGACAGTGCAGAGGACACGGTGTAGCATGTGGACATGCACACATCACAACTCTTGCCACTGAGTCAGTACAGGTTTCCGGATGAAAGGGATGCCCAGAGTCAAATAGGAAATGCATGTGATGCATACCAGCGACAGACACCATGATGCACCCATGTCCTGATAGCCATCGCCACAATGGTGTGCATGTAGCACATGTCACTCCCCTGCAGGATCACCAATAAGTAGACACATGCCATGGCGGAGGCATGACTGCTAAGTCATACATCACTGTCTCAGTGATGTATGACTTGGCAGCCAGACAACAACACTCTGCACTGTGTCACAATAGTAGGTCATGGGGAATGCAAGTCCTGGAGCTGCACAAGTGCACATGTACATCCCCCACACAACACATCATCTTAACCCTCATCTGTCCAGGTCATACCGATTGGACATATGGGAGACCTGTGACACTACCCTCTGAACCTGAGCCCCTCACAATCTGCTGTGAATGGGGAACAGCTGCCTGAACTTCACATTCGCATACCCCAGTCTGCACGGGCAGCTGATCAAACACCTATGTGACACACAAGTATCATCTCCTATGGTCACATCTCCAGTGGCATGCTGAGCCCCTACCGAGAAACACCCCAGCAGTCCTGGCAACAAATCCACAGCACACTGACACAGAGGCAGACACCTGAGGGGTCAAATCACTGCGCACAATGTGTCAGCTGATACACGGGAGTGGGAGTACAGAGTGCATTGCATGGCCTGGAGTAGGCATGACTGTCCTACCCCACATGAATGAGGGATGAGCCCTGGACAGTGGATAGCTGGCTATGTATGTGTGACACACGTAATCTGCACACTCCTGGGGCCCAAACATTGTTCCCACCCGCTGCATGGGTGTGTGCCACATACCCCAGGCACATGTGGTGGCTCAGCTCAGCAAGTGGACCGCATATCAAAGCAACACGCAGATTACATGTCCGAACACAGGCGTTGTGTGAACAATGGACCCACCCATGATGCCCACAACAGAGTTATGGAAACAGATGCTGTCCCCCACCTTTAGTGAAGCAAACTGCAAGGACACAGTCCCAAGTGACACAATTCCCTGAATGTAAGGGCCACACCTGGGTATCAGATGAGGAGTGGGCAGTGCACAATAGAGGGACATGGCTCCTGGACAACATGACTGCTGTACTGTGGCAGTTTAACCAGGCCAGAGGAGGGCACATAGCATGTAATACAGAGTTCACAGTGCAGTCTTTGACTCACCCCCTCCTTGCTGCTGTCTGGCCTTCAGCTGCCCATCCAGGTCTGGAAACACCACCGCCAGGATCTGGAGCATGTGGGGGGTCAGGGTCCGTGTTCCGCCCCTCCTGCGAGGAGGCGACAGCTTCAGCTGGACCCGTGCAATCCTCCGGGTCCAGCCCCGAAGGTCCTGCCACCTCTTCTGGCAGTTGCGGATCCGGCGCTTGTAGACCCCCACGGACCGGACAGCCCGGACGATGTCCTTCCAGATCTCCTGCTTCCGATGGGCATTAACCTGTCAGGATGACAAAGTGAAAAGGCCATTACTACACATGCAACATATCCGTGCATGACACAGTCGTATATACATGTCTCATTCACAGGGGCACATGATGTACACAGGCAGTGCAACGCTGCCCATGGACAGTTTGCCAGACGTCACTACATGGTATCATTGCATGGGAAGTAAAACCTTGTTCAAATGCACTGTCACTGCACCATACCTGTCCAGTGCATGTCACTACACACTATGGGGGTGACAACTACTCAGTGAGCCTGCTAGCCAGTGGCGTGCAGACTTTCAGCCTTGCTAGTCAGACAAAATGCACATTCAGAAAGGCAGTGCACAGAACACTCACCTGCTCCCCTGGTGTCCCATACAGCTTGCTGTACTGTGGAAGTAGGCTGTCCAGCAGGGCCTGGTTCTCCTCAAGGCTGAAGGCTGGGGCTCTCTCCACAGTACGTGCCATTGCAGGGTCCAGAGGGGCAGAGACAGCAGCAGTGCAGTGGCAGATGTCGTCCTGGAGCATGTAGTGCAGGCAAGTGAGCTCTCAGGGGAACAGCCAGCAATATATATGTGCTGGAGAGGCAGATACTGTCCCTTGTGTCCAAAGTGATAGGTCCAAGTCGTTTGCATCTTCTGAATCTGGCCAATCCATGGAATAGCAGCACCAATACACGCCCACAGCATCCTTCAAATCTTCAACTTGATGACATACATGATTTTGCAACATTGTTGTGGATGACCAACTGAATTTCCAGCAACCGACTCGTTCGAATTTCGAAAACGCGTCCGTTGCCAGGCTAGGCCATTGTCAATGGGTGCGCACCGATCGGTCCATTGCGGTACAACGCGTACAGGGGTACAACGCGTACCCGCACACATTGAATGCAATGGGCCGGCCGGGGGCACCGATCGGTCCATTGCTGATCAACGCGTACAGGGGTACAACGCGTACCCGCACACATTGAATGCAATGGGCCGGCCGGAGGCACCGATCGGTCCATTGCGGTACAACGCGTACAGGGGTACAACGCGTACCCGCACACATTGAATGCAATGGGCCGGCCGGGGCACCGATCGGTCCATTGCGGTACAACGCGTACAGGGGTACAACGCGTACCCGCACACATTGAATGCAATGGGCCGGCCGGGGCACCGATCGGTCCATTGCTGATCAACGCGTACAGGGGTACAACGCGTACCCGCACACATTGAATGCAATGGGCCGGCCGGGGGCACCGATCGGTCCATTGCGGTACAACGCGTACAGGGGTACAACGCGTACCCGCACACATTGAATGCAATGGGCCGGCCGGGGCACCGATCGGTCCATTGCGGTACAACGCGTACAGGGGTACAACGCGTACCCGCACACATTGAATGCAATGGGCCGGCCGGGGGCACCGATCGGTCCATTGCTGTTCAACGCATCCCTGTACAAGTGACTGGCATATGTCACCATGCCTGTCTCAGATGGACATATGCCAGCCACAGATAGCTCCCAGGGAGTGAGGGGCACACCTACAACACGACAGCCTGTCCAAACTGTATGATAAGGCATGTAAGGCTGCATTTCCTATTGTGTGTATGTTGGTGTACATGTTGTCCTGTGGGTGTCACCTGGGGGCAGCCACCCCCAGGCTGTGCACGTGTTCATGGGGACAGGATCCTGGGTGTTACGTGTACATGACCACTGTGATGTGCAACTGTTCATATCTGTGCATGTGCCATGGTCACATTTCACGGTGGTGTATGTGTATGTCATGTCACATACCCCGTGAGTCCCATGTGGGACGGTATGTTTGAGCCAGGGTGTCCCAGTGGCACAATAGTGATGGTCCTCCACAGTCTGTGTGCATGTAGTGTTTGCAATGTCTCTGATTTCATGTGCACATTGGGAGACAGTCTCCACATCCACGTTGTGTGTGCATGGACTTTGATGTTGTGCGTGTGTGTGTCACAGACGTCCATGTCTGTCCTGCAGTGGCAAGTGGGACCACTACCTGTGGGGGTCATAGTTGTTTTGCTGTGGTGTATACATGATACTCCATGTAATGCCAGTGTCCATGTGGCAATACAGGGTCCCTGGGAATGTACCTGTCGTTGAGCTGTGATGCCTGGGGCACATCTGTCCTCACATGTCACTGTGGGGGGTGATTGTGACACGGCAGCAGGAGATGGGAACTGTGACGCGGCCTCATGATATCCAATGGGCCAACCTGGGACTTATTGATGCCACTTGTTGAACCGTGATGACAGATGTTGGCCATGTATGTACCATACATGTCCTTACGGAACTGCACACTTCATGTAGTTGTGCCTCATAATGATGTATGTTGGGATATTGAGTGTGTTCAATGCCGCATATGTGGGCTGACTGACAATCTTGCTTTCTTCTCCTCTGCACTGCAGGGCTCCTGCTGTCCATCGACCATTCCCAGACCTGGCAACGATGGTGGAACGGGACAGCATCCGACGGTACCGCTTCACCAGGCAGCTGATTGAGGATTTGGCAGTGCAGTTGGCCCCACATTTGCAGCCTGGCCGGCCGTATCCTACAGCGCTGACCCCCAAGGTGAAGGTGATGGCAGCCCTACACTTCTTTGCCACCGGTACCTTCCAACATACTGTGGCGACTGCTGGTGGGATGTCACAGACCATGTTGAGCCGTGTGCTCCGCGATGTTTTGGTGGAAATGTTGCTATTCCTGAACCGGTACATCTATTTCCCTAGACTGCAACGACTCACTGACGTGAAGAGTGACTTCTATGCCCTGGGGAGGATGCTGCATGTCATTGGCTCCATTGATGGGACACATGTGGCTTTGGTACCACCACAGGCCCAGGAGCAGGCCTACAGGAACCGCAAGCACTACCACTCGGTAAATGCACTGGTGGTGTGTCTTGCAGATATGACCATCACACACGTGTGTGCCCGTTTCCCTGGTTCAGCACACGATGCCTTTGTGATGAGGAGTAGTCGCATCCCCAGGATGATGGCACAGATGCAGAACCAGCGTGCCTGGCTTGTCGGTGTGTACTGACTTTGTGCCATTGTGTGTGATCTGATCTGTAGTATTCCGCCCACTTTTCCAAGTCAGCTAATGTGCACTTGTCTGTCCGTAGGTGACTCGGGATACCCCAACATGCTGTGGTTGCTGACACCCCTCAGGAACCCTGTGACACCTGCCCAGATGCGCTACAATGAGGCACATGGTCGGACCAGGAGAGTGATTGAGCGGACATTTGGTCTCCTGAAGAGCCGCTTCCGCTGCCTGGACAAGACCGGAGGGTCCCTCCCATATGCCCCTGCGAAAGTGTGCAAGATTATCATCGTCTGCTGCATGCTCCACAACCTGGCAGTGCGGAAGGAGTTGCCTCTCATCCAGGATGACAATGACCAACATCCGTCACCTGTGGAGGATCCTGGCCTGGACCACGATGCCAGTGATGATGATGATGATGAGGGTGATGTCCGCACACAGCTCATCACCAACTTCTTTAGCTGAATGTGAGTATCCTGAGGTGTCATGTCAATGATGTGAGTTGGCATGATATGTGTAGGTGGTGCTCTGGTGCTGTTGGAGTGTGTCCATGGGCTACTTGACTGGATGTGTGTAGCGATGTGTGCTTACAGGTGGTCTGTACTCCCCAACAGTGTTGACATGCTAACTTGGTTCTGGGTGGGTATCTTGTAACATGTATTGTGCATGAGTTTTGCTGTTCTGTCCTGTTCTCCATTGCTTTTGACTGTGTGTCATTTCTGTCCTTCACAGGGTACTTTCAGATTCGTTTGGTCAACTGTGTCCACCGACGACGTGATTGTACTTCCAGGGTGGTAGCTGTTGTGTCCCTACAGGTGATGTGCGCCACACCCATGGACTTCCTTCCTTCTACAGTTGTTGACTGTGTGCCCGCTGCCAGGTGGGATTACCTTGCATCTGTAGTGGTTACGACATGTTGCAACTGTGTAATAAACCTGTGCTTCACTTTGTGATGTGCGTTGTCTGTGGTCACACATTTGACTGCCATTTGCTTACTGCACCTGTGGGCTACTTGACTACAACTGGGAATAGGTGTGGTGTCTGTGCATTGCACCGTCTTCCCTGGCAACATCAGTGTAGGCAATGAGTCAGATGGCCTAGGTGTGTATGTGTTGTGTAGCCCTGGTGGTGTGTCTCCCTCATATGTGTCACGTTGCCTTTACTCACATGCCTGTGTTGTACTTGCTGTTGCAGTTCGCATACACAGTGTAATTTTGCAGTTCATCATCCCCATAACAGCACCCACGTTGGAATCACAACAGAGGCAAGTATGGTGTATTAGTGTGTTTATTGTGATACATTTGTGTGAATAGTGCATAGGATGGGTAGTGCTGTACATATATCTTGCAATCAGAAGTTCCTAGGTGAATTGAAAGTCCTGGTAGACAAAATCCCCAGTATCGGGGCCACAGTTGTCTGAGACATTGGTCCAACTTGTACTCCCCATGCAATGTGTGGGAGTTGTGTTGCCGTCAACAGGGTGAACAGTCTGTGCACAAAGGTGAACATCCAGAACAGGTTCAGGCTTCCTGGGAGTTGCGCTTGGCCATCGGCCTCTCACTTGCCCCTCCTCGGACGACCCCTCTTCTTTGGGGGGCCCCTCAAGTACAGGCTGCTGCGGTGCAGGGGACTCTCCGCCAGAGTCATCCTCCCTCCCTGTGGCAGTTGCAGTTTGTTCAGCACCAGATGTTGTTGGCACACAGGGAGGTGTGGACTGGTTGCTGTTCATCTGGCGGAGGCATTGTAAAATGTCCCTGTGCACCGCCGTCATCTCTTGCAGTGCGTCCCACTTGGACTCCACGCGGGACATGTGTGAGTCCAAGCGGGCATGATGGGCAGCCTGCTGTTGTTTCATGTCTCTGAGGAGCCCCACTACCTGGCTGAGATCTCCGGTGCTGGACTGGTACGCATCGGCTATGCGTACCAGTTGTGGGTCATCATGCACACCAGCAACCTCTGCAAGCAGCGACCTCTGTATCCCAAACCTCCCACCACCCCTGCCAACATGTGCAGTGCGTGCAGTGGCACGCACAGATGACCCTGGTCCACCTTGGGGGTTGGTGGTGGTGGTGGTGTCCATGGCCCCACGTTGGTCCAGGGTCCCTGTGCTGGTGTTGCTCCTTGTTCTGTCCATGTCGGCAGGGATGGTATTTGTGGTGACAGTCGTTGGAGGGGTGTGTGCAGGGGGTGCAGCTGGTGGTCCTGCTGGTGCTGCAGCTGGTGGTCCTGCTGGTGCTGCATGTAGACTTGCACCGGATGTGCCAGGTTGGTCTTCTTCGTCCGAGGAGGGCAGAGGCTGTACGACACCAGTGAGCTCCGCATCCTCTTGAGCCTGGGACTGGGACTCCTCAGCGTCTGCTGCTGTGTCCCCATCATCACCTGTTTTTGGGAGACACACACAATGTATGTTATGTTTCTGCAGGCATCAATGGTTGACACACCTGACAGTTGTGACTGTGCCTCTGGGTGCGGGCCTGTACATTGCATTGTCCTAAGTCGTCACAGTCAGGGGTTGATATTGGTGTGGCACATTGTCCTGCATTATTTGGGCATTTCTATGTATTTGTTGGGGTGTGAACATGGTCTGCATTGGTTGTATTTGGTTGACAGCCGGCCCTCCTTCCCACCCAGCCAGTCAGTTATCCCACCATGGACTGTGCTTGCATTGCAGGGAGTGGATGTTGTCTCTCAGGATGTCAGTCAGTGGTGTTGTGCTGTTTGTTGGTGCACAGTTCCCAGCAGGGCCTTGTGCTCCCCACAGCAGTAGCCAGTGTCAGCCATCTTGTGAGTCCTTCTCCACTCCCTGTGATGTGGGCATGGTTCAGGGTGGTGTTGATGGGACAGTTGTGGGGGTGAGCTATGTCTGTGACTATGACTCCCATCATGCTATTGCCTCCACCCCACTTCCCAGCATTCCCATACTTACTTGCTTTTGTGGGGAGTTCAGTGTGTGTGGGTGTGAGGGCAATGGCAAGATGGCTGACAGTGGTGTCCTGCTGTTGGTTGGTGTGCAGTTCCCAGCATGCCCTTGTGCTCCCCACAGCAGTAGCCAGTGTCAGCCATCTTGTGTGTCCTTATCCACTCCCTGTGATGTGAGCATGGTTCAGGGTGGTGTTGATGGGCCAGTTGTGAGGCTGAGCAATATCTGTGCCTACTACTCCCATCATGCTATTGCCTCCACCCCCTTCCCAGCATGCCCATGCTTCCTTCCTTCTGACTCTGCTTCCCTGTGGGGTGGGCTGGCTGTGCTGACAGGATGGCTGGGAGTGTTGTCCTGGCAGTTGTTTGGCTAAAAGTCCCAAGAGTGTCCCTGTGCTTCACACAACATAACCCAGGGTGGTGGTTCTTTGTGGGATCTTGAGTTAGGATGTGAGGCATTGCATTCTCCCAGGTGGGTTCTGTGGAGTTTGTGTTGAGGGGGTGTGAGGGGAGGTGCTTGTGACTATGGTCAGTGCTGCAAGTCCTCCTTCCCACCCAGCCAGATATCCCACCATGGAACGTGCTTCCATTGCAGGGAGTGGAAGTTGTCTCTCAGGATGTCAGTCAGTGGTGTCCTGCTGTTTGTTGGTGCACAGTTCCCAGCAGGGCCTTGTGCTCCCCACAGCAGTAGCCAGTGTCAGCCATCTTGTGAGTCCTTCTCCACTCCCTGTGATGTGAGCATGGTTCAGGGTGGTGTTGATGGGACAGTTGTGGGGGTGAGCTATGTCTGTGACTGTGACTCCCATCATGCTATTGCCTCCACCCCACTTCCCAGCATTCCCATACTTACTTGCTTTTGTGGGGAGTTCAGTGTGTGTGGGTGTGAGAGCAATGGCAAGATGGCTGACAGTGGTGTCCTGCTGTTGGTTGGTGTGCAGTTCCCAGCATGCCCTTGTGCTCCCCACAGCAGTAGCCAGTGTCAGCCATCTTGTCAGTCGTTTTCCACTCCCTGTGATGTGAGCATGGTTCAGGGTGGTGGTGATGGGACAGTTGTGGGGGTGAGCTATGTCTGTGACTATGACTCCCATCATGCTATTGCCTCCACCCCACTTCCCAGCATTCCCATACTTACTTGCTTTTGTGGGGAGTTCAGTGTGGGTGGGTGTGAGTGCAATGGCAAGATGGCTGACAGTGGTGTCCTGCTGTTGGTTGGTGTGCAGTTCCCAGCATGCCCTTGTGATCCCCACGACACAGCAACAGTGTCAGACATCTTTGATGGGCCTTTCCACTCTCTGTGGGATGTGCATGCGTGAGTGTGAGCTTGCTGGGCCATGTGGTGGGGGATGTAGAGCTGTGACTACGACTCCCATCATGCTATTGCCTCCACCCCCTTCCCAGCATGCCCATCCTTCCTTCCTTTTGACTCTGCTTCCCTGTGGGGTGGGCTGCCTGTGCTGACAGGATGGCTGGGAGTGTTGTCCTGGCAGTTGTTTGGCTGAAAGTCCCAAGAGTGTCCCTGTGCTTCACACGACATAACCCAGGGTGGAGGTTCTTTGTGGGATCTTGAGTTAGGATGTGTGGCATTGCATTCTCCCAGGTGGGTTATGTGGAGTATGTGTTGAGGGTGTGTGTGAGGGGAGGTGCTTGTGACTATGGTCAGTGGTGCGAGTCCTCCTTCCCACCCAGCCAGCCAGATATCCCACCATGGAACGTGCTTCCATTGCAGGGAGTGGAAGTTGTCTCTCAGGATGTCAGTCAGTGGTGTCCTGCTGTTGGTTGTTGCACAGTTGCCAGCAGGGCCTTGTGCTCCCCACAGCAGTAGCCAGTGTCAGCCATCTTGTGAGTCCTTTTCCACTCCCTGTGATGTGCGCATGGTTCATGGTGGTGTTGATGGGACAGTTGTGGGGGGGCAATATGTGTGACTACGACTCCCATGATGCTATTGGCTACACTGACTTGCCCAGCATACACAGAATTCCTTTCTTTCAGTGGTCTTCACTGTGTGTTGGTGTTGTAGTGGTGGCTACATGTCTGGATGTGTTTGTTAGTTCTATTTGTGCCACTGCCTAGCTGTAGTTGTAGTTGTGTTTGTACATGTGATGACACGGTTAAATGTAACTTTGAGATGGCATGTGTTGTGTTTATCTGACTGACATACACATTTTGGGATGATTCTGTTCTGGTTGCTGTGTAATTGCTATGAGTGCATGGTTTGACTCTCCCCTTGACAGTGATGTGTGTGTGTATTGTGGCAGAATATTGTGTACATTTGTTGTGTACTCACCAGGCTCTGGGATGTTCTCTAGTCCATATACGCTCACTGGCGGAAGGATGGCCCGCACCTTCTCCTCCCAGGGCCTGAGGTATACTGGCTTGGCAGGAGGGCCACTGCCGGTGTATTGGCTCAGGAGGTAGTCTTTCTTCAGCAGCTCCCGGACCCTCCTGCGCACGTCATACCACATGTTCTGGATGTCGGTCTTTGTGCGCAGACATGGTGATTGTGCGTTCACCCTGTTGATGATCCTCTCCCACATCTTGGTTTTCTGGGAGATGCGGGTCTGTTGGACCAGTGTGCCAAACAGCTGTGGCTCTACCCTGAGGATCTCGTCTACCATGACTTCCAATTCACAATCTAGGAACTTGTGATTCTTCTTGGGGGGCATGGTGATGGGTGGTGATGGTGAGTGATGTGTGTGTTGGTGTGCAGGTGAGGGTGTGTGAGTGTGTGTTTTGCTGGGTGTATGTGAGGTAGGTATTTGTTGGTGTGCTGATGGTGTGTGGCTTGTGTGAGGGATGAGCTGTGGGTGTGTGGTTGCTGTCTGTTGGGTGCTGGCAGTAGAATGGCATTTGCAAAGGATCATGGTTGGGATTTGTGTCCTTTATATGGGTGGAGTTGTGGGTGTGTCTTTGTTCTCTGTCCCCACCCCCCCAGTATTTATTGGCTTTGTAATTGCTTGTTTGGCCTTTTTTTGTGTAATTTTTCCTTTGTACTGTCTGTGCATGTTGGAAACGTTCTTGTGACCGAGTCGGACCCTGCATTTGTCTCGTACGGTCTTCTCCGTTTCGTTCACGCTGTGTTTGTGCAGTTTTCTATGCTGCGTACGCGTCGGTCGCGGTGTTTTGTGTTACTTCGGCTCGGTTTTGTATGCGTGTCGGTCGTACGGCTTGTCCTCCGTACGACTCGGTCGTGGTTTTCGCGCCTTGCATCGTACTTTGCGGTTTGGAGTTCGCGTGTACGTTTCGGTCGGATTTGTTCCGGGTGCGTGTCGGTCGGTTCGATTCGCGTGTTTTTCCGGCCGGATTGCTGTTTTCCGTGCGGCTCGGTCGTTCGGCTTGGGTTCGGTACGTGTCGGTCGGATTTTGCACGCCTTGCATCGTACTTGGCGTGTCGGGCGCAACAGGTACGTGTCGGTCGGTATAAATTCCGGCTCCGAGTCGGTCGGTGCTTTTTCCGGCCCGAATCGGAAGCTTCCCTGATTTAATACTGACTGGAGTGGGAATAGTAATTTTATATGTTTAGTGTCCAGCACCTTCTCTGACTTAATACTGACTGGAGTGGGAATAGTAATTTATATATGTTTAGTGTCCAGCACGTTTCCTGAATTAATAGTGACTAGAGTGGGATTTTTAATTTTTATATGTTTAGTGTCCAGCACTTTCTTTCACTTAATATTGGGTGGAGTTTGAATAGTAAATTATATATGTTTAGGGGCCGATTCCGATTCGGGCAGGAAATCTCTCCGACCGAGCCGGACCCGGAGAGATTTCCGACTGAATCGGACCCTAGCAGTCCGACCGAACGAGTACGATGCGTTCGCATGCTATCGGACTCGATTAGGTCGGACTCCCATTGAAGTCAATGGGAGCCGGTCGTACAATGCGTATGCGGGCTCCCATTGACTCAATGGGTGCGAGGTGAACAAGGGCGCCCCCTATAGCAAGTACGCGTCGAAGCGGGTCACGCCGTACACGCACAGGTAGGGGGGACCCATGGGTCCCCCCTGTGTGCGACTCGCGCTGCTACTCGTACAGGGGGGTCCGACACAGAGCCCCAAAGTGCGGCTCCGACTGCTCTCTCGAGCCGGACGGCGCGAGTCGGTCGGACTGCTTGCGGCGCGCATCGTACTTACCCGGCCGGGGAACGTCTCCATTGCGCGGTGTGAGTCGTGTCCGTGCGAGTCGGTCGGTGCGGTTGGGTCCCGCGAACGAGTCGGTCGGCGATTTCCGGTACGTTCGCATCGTACTCGCTCGCCCGGACTCACGTCCGACTCGGTCGGAAACAGGGCGTCCGAATCGGATCCGGTAAAGCCGAATCCGATTCGGAGCCCTACCGGCCGAAATCGGAATCGACCCCTTAGTGTCCAGCACCTTCTATGACTTAATACTGACTGTAGTGGGAATAGTAATTTATATATCTTTAGTGTCCAGCACCTTCGTGATTTAATACTAACTGAAGTGGGAATAGTAATTTATATATGTTTAATGTCCAGCACATTCCCTTATTTAATACTCAGTGGAGTGGGAATAGCAATTTATATATATGTTTAGTGTCCAGCACTTTCTTGGACTTAATATTTGGTGGAGTTTGAATAGTAAATTATATATATTAAGGGGCCGAATCCGATTCGGGCCGGAAAAAATACCGACCGACTCGGTACGGGATTATAGTCCGACCGACACGTACCGGCGTTGCCCGACCTGGGAAGTACGATGAAATGCATGTGAATCACGACTCGTACGGAACTCAAGGTGAACGACCGACCCAGACGGAAACAAGCTATCCGGCCGGGAAACCACGCAAATCGAACCGACCGACACGCACCAGGAATCAACCCGAATGAAACGTACTCGCGAACTCCGACTCGCGCAGTACGATGCAATGGGTGCAAAATCAGACCGATTCGCACGGAGCCCAAGCCGTACGACCGACACGCATACAAAACCCAGCCGAACAAACACAATACTCCGCGACCGACGCGTACGCCGCATATGAAACTGAGCTGAAACACAGCGGGAACGACTCGGAGAGGCGCGCACGAGATAACTGCAACGTCCTACTCGGTCAGAAGAACGACTCCTACATGCACAATAATCACAAATGAAAAAATACAAAAAAAGAGGGCCAAACAAGCAATGACAAAGCCAATAAATACAGGGGGTGAAAAAAATGGAACAAGGACACCCGCCAACTCCACATACATAAAGGCCACAAATCCCTACCATGATCCTTTGAAAATTCCACTGACCTGCCAGCACAGAACACCAGCACACAGCAGACACACACACAGCTCATCCAACACAAAAGCCACACACCATTAGCACCTCAACAAATAGCACCCTCACACACACACAGCAAAACCTACACTCACACACCCTCACCTGCACACACACACACATCAATCACCACCACCACCCATCACCATGCCCCTAAAGAAGAATCCAAAGTTCCTAGATAGTGAATTGGAAGTCATGGTAGACGAGATCCTGAGGGTAGAGCCACAGTTGTTTGGCACATTGGTCCAACAGACCCCCATGGCACAGAAAACCAAGATGTGGGCGAGGATCGTCGACAGGGTGAACGCACAATCACCATGTTTGCGCACAAAGGAAGACATCCAGAACAGGTGGTATGATGTGCGCAGGAGGGTCAGGGACCGACTGAAGAAGGATTACCTCCTGAGCCAGCACACCGGTAGTGGCCCTACTGCCAAACCAGTATACCTCAGGCCCTGGGAGGAGAAGGTGCGGGCCATCCTACCACCAGTGAGCGTATATGGACTAACAAACATCCCAGAGCCTGATGAGTACACAACTAATATACACAATATTGTGTGCCAATACACACACATCACTGTCAAGGGGATAGTCAAACCATGCACCCCTAGCAAATCAACAGCAACCAAAAGATAATCATCCCAAGAAGTGTATGTTAGTCAGATAAACACAATACATGCCATGTCATAGTGATATGTAACTGTGTCATGACATGTACAAACCCAATACCAAATAGAGCTAGGCAGTGGCACAAATCTAACCAACAAACACTGTCAGATATTTAGACACCACTAGAACACCACCTCACAGGGAAGCTCATAGAAAGGAAGGAATCCTGTGTATGCTGGTGAAGTCAGTGTAGCCAAGAGCATGATGGGACTCGTAGTAACAGATAATGGGCAGCCTCACATTTGGACCATCAACACAACTCTGAACCATGCTCACAACACAGGGAGTGGAAAAGGACTGACAATATGGCTGACACTGGGTACTGCTGTGGGGAGCACAAGGCCCTGCTGGGAACTGGGCACCAACAAACAACAGGACCACACTGTCAGCCATCTTGCCATTGCTGTCACACTCACACACAGTGAAGTCCACTCAAAAGGAAGCAAGTATGGGCATGCTGGGAAGGGGGGTGTAGGCAATAGCATGATGGGAGTTGTAGTCACAGATATTGCTAACCCTCACAATTGGCCCATCAACACCACTCTGAACCATGCTCACATCACAGGGAGTGGAAAAGGACTGACAAGATGGCTGACACTGGGTACTGCTGTGGGGAGCACAAGGCCCTGCTGGGAACTGTGCACCAACAAACAGCAGAACACCACTGAATGACATCCTGAGAGTCAACCTGAACCCACTGCAAGGGTGGCATGCTTCATGGTGGGATAACTGGGCTAGGTGGAGAAGGATGGCCGGATGTCCACCAAATACAACCAATGCTGGCCATGCACACACCTCAACATTCACATTGAAATGCCCCAGGTATGCAGGACAATGTGCTACACCAATATCAACCTCTTACTGTGACAACTTAGGACAATGCAATATACATGCCCGCATCCAGAGGTACAGTCACAACTGTCAGGTGTGTGAACCATTGATGCCTGTAGAAACATAACATACAATGTGTGTCTCTTCCAAATACAGGTGATGATGATGGGGACACAGCAGCAGGCGAGGAGGAGTCCCTGTCCCAGGCTCCGGGGGACACTGAGCTCACTGGTGTGGAACAGCCTCTGCCCTCCTCGGATGGCGAAGACCTACCTGGCACCTCCGGTGTGAGTCATCATGCAGCACCAGCAGGACCAACATCTGCACCCCCTGCACCCACCCCTCCAACAACTGCCAACACACAGACCACCCCCGCCGACATGGACAGACCAAGGACCACCGATGATAACAGCACAGGGCCCCAGGCCCACCGTGGAGCAACGGACAACAACACCACTAACAACCCCCAAGGGGGCCTTGGGTCACCTGTGCGTGCCACCGCAGGTCCTGCACGTGTCGCATGGGGTGGTGGGAGGGGTGGTAGACATAGGTCGCTGCTTGCAGAGGGGTCTGGACTGCATGATGACCCTCAACTGGCACGCATCGCTGATGCGTACCAGGATAGCACCGGAGAGGTCAGACAGGTAGTGGGGATCCTCAAGGACATACAACAGCAGCAGGCTGCCCATCATGCCCGCTTGGACTCCCACATGTCCCGTGTGGAGAGGAGACACACATGTCTCGCATGGAGTCCAAGTGGGACACATTGCAAGAACTCACAGCGGTGCATAGGGACATATTGACATGCCTCCGCCAGATTAGCACCAACATGGCCACACCTCCCTATGTGCCCACAACATCTGGTGCTGCAACAACTGACACCGCCACAGGGAGGGAGGAGGACTCTGGCGGAGACTCCCCTGCACCGCAGCAGCCTGCACGTGAGGGTCCCCCCCAAAGAAGAGGGGTCGTCCGAGGAAGGAAAACTGAGAAGTTGATGGCCACGTACATCCCCCAGGAAGCCAACACCTGTTCCGGAAATTCTCCTTTGTGTGCAAACTTTTCACCCTGTCGAATGCAATACAACTCTCCCACATGACATGGGGAGTTCAAGTTGGACTAATGTATCATATGACTGTGGACTTCACTCAGGACATTTCTGCTACCAAGACTTCCAACTCATCTGGGAACTTTGGATCACAATCCCAATGTACAGCACCCACCATCCTGTGCACTATACACACACACATTTCTGTAAATAAAATCACTAGTACACCATACTTGCCTCTGTTGTTATTCAAATGTGGATACTGTTATGGTGATGATGATCTGCTAAATTACACTGTGTATGCTAACTGCTACAGCAAGTACAACACCGTCATGTGAGTCATGGTGACGTGACACATATGAGGGAGACACACCACTAGGGCTACACAACACAGAGACACCAGGGCCATCGGACTCATCGCCTACAGTGATCTTGCCAGGAAATACTGTGGAATGCACAGACACCACACCTATTCACAGTCTGTGTCAACTAGCCCACAGGTGCAGTAAGCAAATGTCAGTCAGATGTGTGACCACAGACAACGCACATCCCAAAGTGAAGCACAGGTTTATTACACATTTGCAACATGTTGTTTCCACTACAAATGCAAGGTAATCCCACGTGGCAGTGGCCACACAGTCAACAAGTGCAGAAGATATGAAGTCCAGGGGTGTGTGGCACATCACCTGTAGGGAAACTACTGCTGCCACCCTGAAAGCTGAATCATGGTGTCGGGGGATCCAAGTTGACCAAAGTACTCAGTAAGCACCCTGTGAAGGACAGACATAACACACAGTTAAAACCACTGAAGAACAGGACAGAACTGCAATACTCATGCCCAATACATGTCACAAGACAAGTACACAAAACCAAGTTAGCATGTCAAACTGTTGGGGAGTACATACTACCTGTAAGGACACATTGCTGCACGCATCCAGTCAAGTAGCACATGGCCACACTCAAACAGCACCAGAGCACCACCCACACATATCATGCAAACTCACATCATTCCCATTACATCTCCCTGGATACTCACATTCAGCTGAAGAAGTTGGTGATGAGCTGTGTGCGGACATCACCATCATCATCATCATCATCACTGGCATCGTGGTCCAGGCCAGGATCCTCCACAGGTGGCGGACGTTGGTCATCGTCATCCAGGATGAGAGGCAACTCCTTCCGCACTGCCAGGTTGTGTAGCATGCAGCAGACGATGACAATCTTGCACACCTTTGCTGGGGCATATGGGAGGGCCCCTCCTGTCTTGTCCAGGCAGCGGAAGCGGCTCTTCAGGAGACCAAAGGTCCGCTCAATCACTCTCCTGGTCCGACCATGTGCCTCATTGTAGCGCATCTGGGCTGGTGTCACAGGGTTCCTGAGGGGTGTCAGCAACCATGGCATGTTGGGGTATCCGGAGTCACCTACGGACAGACAAGTGCACATTAGCTGAGTTGGAAAAGTGGGCGGTATACTACAGAGCAGAACACACACAATGGTACAAAGTCAGTACACACCGACAAGCCAGGCACGCTGGTTCTGCATCTGTGCCATCATCCTCGGGATGCGACTACTCCTCATCACGTAGGCATCGTGTGCTGAACCAGGGAAACGGGCACACACATGTGTGATGCTCATATCTGCAAGACATACCACCAGAGCATTGATCGAATGGTAATGTTTCCGGTTCCGGTATGCCTGCTCATGTGCCTGTGGTGGTACCAAAGCCACATGTGTCCCATCAATGGAGCCAATGACATGTGGCATCCTCCCCAGGGCATAGAAGTCACTCTTGACGTCAGTGAGTTGTTGACGTGTAGGGAAATAGATGTACTGGTTCAGGCATCTCAACATTGCCTCCAAAACATCGCGTAGCACACGGCTGAACATAGTCTGTGACATCCCACCGGCAGTCGCCACAGTGTGTTGAAAGGTACCGGTGGCAAAGAAGTGTAGGGCTGCCATTACCTTCACCTTGGGGGTCAGCGCCGTAGGGTACGGCCAGCCAGGTTGCAAATGTGGTGCCAAGCGCACTGCCAAATCCTCAATCAGCTGCCTGGTGAAGCGGTACCGCCGGATGCTGTCACGTTCCACCATCGTTGCCAGGTCAGGGAATGGTCTATGGACAGCTGGAGCCCTGCAGTGCATAGGTTGAGGAAAGAAAGATTGTCAGTCACCCCACATATGTGCCATTCACCATACTCAATTTCACATGATACATCATTACGAGACACAAGTACTTGATGTGTGTGCCGTTCTGTTCGGACATAACTCGCACCTACATGGCCATCATCTAACTTCTCAGTACAACATGTGTGGACAATAGGTTCCAGGTTGTGCTATGGGAAACCATTAGGCTGTGTCACAGTACCCATTCACTGCTGTCACGTTCCACACACACACCACAGTGACATGTCTGGACAGATGCGCCACAGGCATCACAGCTCATTGACAGGTAGATTCCCAGTGACCCTGTCTTGCCACATGGACACTGGCATGACATGGCGTATCATGTACACGTCAGAAAAACAAACATGACTCCCACAGGTAGTGGCCCCTGTTGCCTACGCAGGACAGACATGGACGCCAGTGACGCACAACATCAAAGTCCATGCACAAACAACGTTGATGTGGAGACTGTCTCCCATCGTGCACATGGAATCAGAGACATCGGAAACACAACATGCACACAGACTGTGGAGGGACATCACTATTGTGGCAATGGGTCACCCTGTGACGTACATGCCTTCCCCCATGGGACCCTGGGGGTATGTGACATGTCACACACATACACAACCTGGAAATGTGACCATGCCACATGCTCCGAAATGAACTGTTGCACATCACAGTGGTCATGTGCACAATACACAAAGGACCCTGTCCCCATGAACACATGCACAGCCTGGGTGTGGCTGCCCACAAGTGCCACCACAGAAACCACATGTTAACCCCCATACACAGAAAAGGTAATGCAGCCTTACATGCCTTAGGAAACAGTGTGGACTGGGTGTGGTGTTGTAGGTGTGCCCCTGGGTCTCTGGCAGGTATATGTGGCTGGCATACGTTCACTAGTGACAAGCATGGTGACATATGCGACTGACCTGTACAGGTACGCGTTGTACAGCAATGGACCGATCGGTGTGCCCGGCCGGCCCATTGCATCTGTTGTGAGCGGGTACGCGTTGTATCCCGAAATACGCGTTGTACAGCAATGGACCGATCGGTGTGCCCGGCCGGCCCATTGCATCTGTTGTGAGCGGGTACGCGTTGTATCCCGAAATACGCGTTGTACAGCAATGGACCGATCGGTGTGCCCGGCCGGCCCATTGCATCTGTTGTGAGCGGGTACGCGTTGTATCCCGAAATACGCGTTGTACAGCAATGGACCGATCGGTGTGCCCGGGCGGCCCATTGTATCTGTTGTGAGCGGGTACGCGTTGTACAGCAATGGACCGATCGGTGTGCCCGGCCGGCCCATTGCATCTGTTGTGAGCGGGTACGCGTTGTATCCCGAAATACGCGTTGTACAGCAATGGACCGATCGGTGTGCCCGGCCGGCCCATTGCATCTGTTGTGAGCGGGTACGCGTTGTATCCCGAAATACGCGTTGTACAGCAATGGACCGATCGGTGTGCCCGGCCGGCCCATTGCATCTGTTGTGAGCGGGTACGCGATATATCCCGAAATACGCGTTGTACAGCAATGGATCGAACGGTGCGCACGCGTTGGCTGGGGCCTGGCATGGCAACGGACACGTATTCGAAGCTTCAACGAGTCTGATGCAGTGAATTCAGTTGGCCAGCCACAACAATGTTGCAAAATCATGGCTGTCATGAACTTGGATTTTTGAAGGATGCTGTGGGCATGTATTAGTGCTGCTATTCCATGGATTGGTCAGATTCAGAAGATGCAAACGACTTGGACCTATCACTTTGGACACATAGGACAGTATCTCCCTCTGCAGCACACATATAATGCTGGCTGTTCCCCTGAGAGCTCACTTGCCTGCACTACATGCTCCAGGACGACATCTGCCACCAACACTGCTGCTGTCTCTGCATCCTCTGGCTACTGCAATGGCACGTACTGTGGAGAGAGCCCCAGCCTTCAGCCTTGAGGAGAACCAGGCCCTGCTGGACAGCCTCCTTCCACAGTACAGCAAGCTGTATGGGACACCAGGGGAGCAGGTGAGTGTGCTGTCCACTGCCTTACTAATTTTGCATGTTGTCTGACTAGCAGAACTTACAGTGTGCATACCACTGGCTAGCATGCTCACTGAGTAGTTCTGAGCCCCCAAAGTGTGTAGTTACATGCACTGAACAAGTACAGTGCAGTAACAGTGCATTCCAACAAGGTTTACTTTCCATGCAATGATACCATGTAGTAACTGCTGGCAAACTGTTCATAGCCATCGTTGCACTGCCTGTGTACATCATGTGCCCCAGTGATTGAGACATGTATATCCAACTGTGTGATGCACGGATATGTTGCATGTGTAGTAATGGCATTTTCACTTTGTCATCCTCACAGGTTGATGCCCACCAGAAGCAGGAAATCTGGCTGACCATCGCCCGGGCAGTAAGATCCGTGGGGGACTACAAGCGCCGGATCCGCAACTGCCAGAAGAGGTGGCAGGACCTTCGAGGCTGGACCCGGAGGATCGCAAGGGTCCAGCTGAAGCTGTCGCCTCCTCGCAGGAGGGACGGACACCGGACCCTGACCCCCCACATGCTCAGGATCCTGGCGGTGGCCTTCCCTGACCTGGATGGGCAGCTGAAGGCCAGACAGCAGCAAGGAGGGGGTGAGTCCATGACAGGACTGTGCACTTTGTCTGACATGCTATGTGCCCTCCTCTGGCCTGGTTAAACTTCCACAGTACATCAGTCTTGTGGTCCAGCACCCATGTCCCTCTATTGTGACATGCCCACTCCTCATCTGATACGCATATGTGTGGCCCTTACAGTCAGGAAATTGTGTCACTTGGGAACTGTGTCATTGCATTTTGCTTTGCTCAAGGTGGGGGACAGCATTTGTTCTGGTGACTATGTTGTGGGATTCATGGGTGGGTCAATTGCTCACACAATGCCCAAGTCCTGACATGTAATCTGGGTGTAACTTTGATATGTGGTCCACTTGCTGATCTGATTCACCACATGTCCCTGGGGTATTTGACACAACCCCATGCTGTGGGTGGGAACAATGTTTGGGCCTCAGGAGTATGTATATCAAGTGTGTCACACATGCTTAGACACCTGCCTACTGTCCAGGACTCATCCCTCTTACAGGTGGAGCTGGACAGTCATGCCTACTCCAGGGCATACAATAGACTCTGTACTCCCACTCCCGTGGATCATCTGACATGTTGTGATCAGTGACATGTTCCCTCAGGTGTCTGCCTCTGTGTCAGTGTGCTGTGGCTTCGTTGTCAGGACTACTGGTATGTTTGTCGGTTAGGGTTCAGCATGCCATCTGAGATGTGACCATGTGAGACGATACTTCTGTGACTTATAGATGTTTGATCACTTGACTGTGCACACAGGTGTATGCGACTGTGACTTTCAGGCAGCTGTTATTCATTCACAGCACACTCTGAGGTGCTCAGGTTCTGGGAGTTGTGTTTCATGTCCCCCATATGTCCAATTGGCATGACGTGGACAAATACTAGTTCAGATGATGTGGTGTGTGGGGGATGGACATGTGCACTTGTCAGTTACATAATTTGCATTCCCCATGTCCTAGGATTGTGACACAGTGCAGACTGTTGTTGGCAGGCTGCCATGGCCATGTGACTGGAGACAGTGATGTATGACTTTGCACGCATGCCTGTGTCATGGCATTAAACTTCCTAAGAGTGATCCTGCAGGGGAGTGACATGTGCAACATGCACTCTATTGTGGCATGGACTATCCGGACATGGGTGCATCATGGTGTCTGGTGCTGGTATGCATCACATGCATTTCTATTTAGACTCTGGCCATCCCTTTCTCCGGACACCTGCACTGACTCAGTGGCAAGAGATGTGATGTGTGCATGTTCACATACTTCACTGTGTTCCCTGCAATGTCCAACAACTGTGTAGGTGGTGCATGTGTCCACACTGGGGTCTTACCATCAGACAGGCACCAGACAGATGGGTGCAAGGGCAGGAGGGGTGTGAGTCCCATGGTTGACCATCAGACTGACAATTGGCTTCTCCAAATCTGTGTGAGGAGTTTTGGCAATGTTCTACTAAGGATGCCAGGGCTGGCTCTGTAAGTGCTGTACTTACTGTGGTGTGTGCGGTCAGTGCAGGTGACTGATGTTTGTCTGTTTCCCTAATTGTTTGCAGATACATCCACGGCCACAGGAGGGGACAGCTCCACGGACCAGGAGGAGCAGCGGAGCCAGACTGGGTCAGCATCCGACGAGTGGTCAGAGGGACCCAGTGGCACGGAGGGCGAGGGGAGCCACACCGAGGAGTCCTCAGCACCATCCACCTCAGCTGAGGACCACAGCAGCTCGGAGGATGACTCCCTTGTGGAGGCGGGTGTCAGCAGCCACCACACCCCCGCTAGTCTGTCTGGCCCCGCCACCACCACCACCACCACCAGCACCTCCCTCCCATTGCCTCCAATTCCAGACGTCCGTGGAGGCTCCCGTGTTCGGGAGCGTGTCACCTTCGTGCCAGGCACCGCACCCCCTGCCCCTGTGTCCCCTGCTGCCCTGAGTGAGGAGTCTGTGTACCTACTTCGGCAGCTCCATGTAGGGCAGACAGCAATGCTGAGTGTCCTCCATGCACACACCACTCTGTTGACACAGCTGGTGTCGTTCATGGAGGGCATCTCGACGGGTATGTCTGCCCTACAGAGGAGCAATAAGTCCATGGACTCCTCCCTGACGGCAGCAGTGTCCCTCCTCCAGCAGTCCCTCCCACCTCCTACCTCTGCCCCATCCACACTTCCTGGCACCCTACCTGTCCAAAGCACATGCACACCTGCACATTCACCCAAGCACACAGACACGAGCAGCACAGACACACCCAAAAGAAAGGCAAGACGTGCACACAAGCATACTCAGGGGACAGATACCACACACACAGGGGATGGGGAACAGACACACACACAGGCATCCACAGTCACTCCGCAGTCCTCCAAATCCTCTCCCTCCAAGACCCCTTCCCTTGCCTCACCTGCAACCCCACCTACACAGCAGGTCTTCCTGTGTGACCTCGGCCTCTTCCCCTCCGATCCTGCAGATCCGGCATACCGGGGAAGAGGAAGTCCACCCACACAGAGGGTAGTGCCCCTCGCCCCCGGACACCCTCCCCCAGGTGCAGGCAGACTGAGGACCCCATTCGGAAGTCCCCCGGACCAGGAAGGGCAAGACCCCACCACCACCACCACGCAGCTCCACCACCCAGTCTCTCTCCTCCATCCCCCAGGCCACCACTCCACAGGTTCCACCACCACACCCTGCCCCAGGTTCCCCCACACACCGATACCGCATCCCCAAACTGCTTAGGCCCTCCCCCTGCCACTTGCTCTTCCACCCCCAACCCAGACGCTCAGCCTGTTTGTGCCACTGGTGTGGAGACCGGGTCCCCCCTCTGTCCTGCCCACCTCATCTGCCCCCCTTCCACTCCCTTGGAGGCATGCACTGCAGTGGAGTCCACAACCACCCCGTCTGACTCGGGCACTGCAGTGGTGCCGGCCCCCCTGAGTCAGACACCTCCACTGCAGTTGCTGGTGACACTCCTGCACCCACCACCCCTTCACTGCCTCACTCTGGCATCCCCTGATCCTGTCCCTGCGGTGCCTGGCCTGCCCCTTGTATGCCCCTCCAAGGGGGATGTCCCCTGTCCCTACCAGTGCAGGCAAGCAATGGGTGACAAGTTGTCACATATCACCCTGTTGGGACTGTGTATTTGGACTGGCCATTGGCCTTAGTTTAATTTGGACTTCTGATTTTTTATTGACATTTGCTGAATAAAGCCTATTTTTGTTTACTTGTGGTTTTTCTTTTGATGTACATGATGTACATGGTTATCATCATGCATTTGCAGTTGTAATAGTGTTCAGATCAGGGAAATGAAGTGTTGCAGTGATGGACTCCATGTGGTCCATGGGATGTGTGTCCTGTTGTAGTCTGGATCTATGGCATCCTCTGCTGCAGTCTGAGGGTGTGATGTTCAGCATATGACACAGGGATGTACGTTTTGCATTTGTAAATTAACATCTTTGTCTTACAGTGATGCACATCTGGTGGGCTTACCACTGTTCAATGTTCCTATTTCCCTGACTGTGTGCCCATCTCCACTGGACATGCAGTTTAGCACACCAATGTTGAAGGACTCATCAGTGTATACAGTGCACCTTGCTTGACACGTGTTTTGGGTGTATGCAGATGACTGACGTGACACTCCCGTACCCAGGCTGATGTGAGCAGAGCCTTCAGTGTGTTGTAGTTGTTGACTCACTGACCGAGTGTTCTGCCGACATGTTTGAGTCGTGCACAGACAAGGCTTGGCACAGCGGACCTTCCACAGCAGTGGAGTGCCCTCATGGCAGTGTGTAATCCCGTGACATTGCCTGGGCCCGTGTTTTGTGTTGTGTAAGCATGTCTGTGCGTGTACCCTTCCCTTTTCCTACACAGGCTGTGTCCCTACGGATGTTCCTGTTTCTGATGCTTGCTGAGTTGTTCTGTGTTCATCCAGCATCTTGGACCTGGTTACTCCGGGATGTGGGTGCATGGCTAACTAAGGTTCATCAGGTTGTCATCCCAGGTTGTCTTTGTTGTCTGGGCTGGGGATGTGGGCAAACGCAGATGGGACACATTCAGGATTCCCCTTGGCACTTGTTGGTTACACATGTCATGTAATTTACAGTCTATGGTAGCTTTCAGTGATTGTGACACGTTGTGTGTGTGACTGCTGCCGCTCCTCAGGGTCAGAGCTGCAATGTTGGAAGTTGTGTACGTGTGTTCTTTGTGTGTCACCTTGTCTTCTTCATTGGTGTGTGACTATGGCCAGGATCCCATTGATTGTGGTGGATTTCACGTCATGCCCATGTACCGCGTAGTGTGCAGTGTGTCAGACATTCACGAGTCTTGTTGACTGGCCATGTGTGATGGGTTTCTGCACCTTAGTTCCCCCCACCACCCCTGGGATTGTCATGGGTGCATGTGCAATGTCACCAGTCCATGTGAGCTTCACTGCTGCACATTGGTGGAGATCAAGGTGTGTGGTGTTGAGTGTGTGCAAATGTGAGTTGTTGCACGGCTAGACCCCTACCTCCATATTGGCCATGGCTGGCAGGCCGTGCTGTTTGATTTGTGCTTGTGTAGGTGTGATGGTAGTTTGTTGCTCAGGACACATGGCTGTGGTTCACAGTGTGAATGACATCTACCTTTGTCATCACAGTGGGATTATCATGCAGGGTAGTGTCACCACAATGTGGGGTCCCTGGGGGTTGTGCTGTGGTGGGTCTGTCTCTTGCTGTGTTAGTTGCTGTTCCTACTAGCTTGTGTGACATGTGTAATTTGGGCTCCCTCTCATCTAACAATGCCTCTTTGCCCACATAGGGGAATCCGATCCATGAGTTACTTTTGTATGGCACTGTATACACATCTGTGTAATTGGAATTCAGGCCTCCTCATGTGTTGTGTGGTTGCCTGGGGACACTGGCACACAACCCCATCACCTGTTGTGTTTGATATGCAGTGTGGGTCTGCCTGTTTGTGTTTGTGCATTTGCACCACTGCATTGGCATATATTGAGTGTGCCATTGGCTGTATGTTGTTTGGTGGCTTTCCCCTGCTGTCCCTGGGACTCCTAGGTCATCAGTCAGCACAATAATCATGGTTTGTATGTCCCATTGCTGCCATGGTATGGTATTTGTTCACCTGACATCTACAGTCTCCCTAGGATATCTACATTTGTGTGTCCATTGGTGCAGATATGTGGGTCTGCATTATGATGGTCACTTCTGTCATTGTGTTATTTGTGAATGTTGACAATGTGAGCCCCCATGGGTGATGTTTGTATGCACATGGCCAAAGGTATGTTTTATTTGCACTGCACTGTTTGCCTCACCCAATCTATGTTGCTATGGGACACAAGCACTACTATGCCACTGATGTGTTTGTTGTTGTGTGACCAGGAATCATCCATGCAGTTTGGCTTTGGCAGCTCTTACCCTGACTACACTTCCCTTTTGATCACTGTGGTGATGGTGCTTTGGGCCCCATTGCCACACTGTTCAAAAGGTGCATCAGCTATGGACCCCACACTTCCCTTTTGGTCACTGTGGTGATGGGGCTTTGGGCCCCATTGCCACACTGTTCAAAAGGTGCATCAGCTATGGACCCCACACTTCCCTTTTGGTCACTGTGGTGATGGGGCTTTGGGCCCCATTGCCACACTGTTCAAAAGGTGCATCAGCTATGGACCCCACACTTCCCTTTTGGTCACTGTGGTGATGGGGCTTTGGGCCCCATTGCCACACTGTTCAAAAGGTGCATCAGCTATGGACCCCACACCTACCTTTTGGTCGCTGTGGTGATGGGGTGTTCAACCCCATTGCCACAGTGGCCATGGTCGGCTTGCATTGTGGAGGCCACACACATTTATGTGTGACACATGTGCTAGGGGGTCACATTGTATGTTCAATGTCATGTTCAGTGTTGTAGGCATTTGTCACAGACTACACACGCTTGTCATGGTGTTGGGGGATGTAATTTTCAGACATTCCTTATGTGGGAGTATGCTGGTTGTGTCATGCATTACCCGTCCTATGAGTAGGGGTGGAGGTAGTGGCAGGCATCCAGCCCCCTTGAGTAGGGGTGGTGGTAGTGGTAGGCATCCAGCCCCCTGAGGGTGGGGATGGTAGTAGTGACAGGCATCCAGGCCCCCCTGAGTAGGGGTGGTGGTAGTGGTAGGCATCCAGCCCCCCCTGAGTAGGGGTGGTGGTAGTGGTGGCCATCCATCCCCCTAAGGGTGGGGATGGTAGTAGTGACAGGCATCCAGCCCCCCCTGAGTGGGTTGGTGGTAGTGGCAGGCATCCAGCCCCCTAAGGGTGGGGATGGTAGAAGTGACAGGCATCCAGCCCCCCCTGAGTAGGGTGGTGGTAGTGGCAGGCATCCAGCCCCCCCTGAGTAGGGGTGGTGGTAGTGGTAGGCATCCAGCCCCCTGAGGGTGGGGATGGTAGTAGTGACAGGCATCCAGGCCCCCTGAGTAGGGGTGGTGGTAGTGGTAGGCATCCAGCCCCCCTGAGTAGGGGTGGTGGTAGTGGTGGCCATCCATCCCCTAAGGGTGGGGATGGTAGTAGTGACAGGCATCCAGCCCCCCTGAGTGGGGTGGTGGTAGTGGCAGGCATCCAGCCCCCTAAGGGTGGGGATGGTAGTAGTGACAGGCATCCAGCCCCCCTGAGTGGGTTGGTGATAGTGTCAGGCATCCAGCCACCCCTGAGTAGGGGTGCTGGTAGTGGTAGGCATCCATCCCCCTAAGGGTGGGGATGGTAGTAGTGACAGGCATCCAGCCCCCCCTGAGTGGGGTGGTGGTAGTGGCAGGCATCCATCCCCCTAAGGGTGGGGATGGTAGTAGTGATGGGCATCCAGCCCCCCCTGAGTGGGGTGGTGGTAGTGGCAGGCATCCAGCCCCCTATGAGTGGGGATGGTAGTAGTGATGGGCATCCATCCCCCTAAGGGTGGGGATGGTAGTAGTGACAGGCATCCAGCCCCCCCTGAGTAGGGGTGGTGGTAGTGGCAGGCATCCAGCCCCCCTGAGTAGGGGTGGTGGTAGTGGTAGGCATCCAGGCCCCCTGAGTAGGGGTGGTGGTAGTGGTAGGCATCCATCCCCTAAGGGTGGGGATGGTAGTAGTGACAGGCATCCAGCCCCCTGAGTGGGGTGGTGGTAGTGGCATGCATCCAGCCCCCTGAGTAGGGGTGGTGGTAGTGGTAGGCATCCAGCCCCCTGAGGGTGGGGATGGTAGTAGTGACAGGCATCCAGGCCCCCTGAGTAGGGGTGGTGGTAGTGGTAGGCATCCAGCCCCCCTGAGTAGGGGTGGTGGTAGTGGTGGCCATCCATCCCCTAAGGGTGGGGATGGTAGTAGTGACAGGCATCCAGCCCCCTGAGTGGGGTGGTGGTAGTGGCAGGCATCCAGCCCCTAAGGGTGGGGATGGTAGTAGTGACAGGCATCCAGCCCCCCTGAGTAGGGGTGGTGGTAGTGGCAGGCATCCAGCCCCCCTGAGTAGGGGTGGTGGTAGTGGTAGGCATCCAGGCCCCCCTGAGGAGGGGTGGTGGTAGTGGTAGGCATCCATCCCCCTAAGAGTGGGGATGGGAGTAGTGACAGGCATCCAGCCCCCCCTGAGTGGGGTGGTGGTAGTGGCAGGCATCCAGCACCCCCTGAGTAGGGGTGGTCATAGTGGTAGGCATCCAGCCCCCTGAGGGTAGGGATGGTAGTAGTGACAGGCATCCAGGCCCCCCTGAGTAGGGGTGGTGGTAGTGGTAGGCATCCAGCCCCCCCTGAGTAGGGGTGGTGGTAGTGGTGGCCATCCATCCCCCTAAGGGTGGGGATGGTAGTAGTGACAGGCATCCAGCCCCCCCTGAGTGGGGTGGTGGTAGTGGCAGGCATCCAGCCCCCTATGAGTGGGGATGGTAGTAGTGATGGGCATCCAGCCCCCCCTGAGTGGGGTGGTGGTAGTGGCAGGCATCCAGCCCCCCTGAGTAGGGGTGGTGGTAGTGGTAGGCATCCAGCCCCCTGAGGGTGGGGATGGTAGTAGTGACAGGCATCCAGGCCTCCCTGAGTAGGGGTGGTGGTAGTGGTAGGCATCCAGCCCCCCCTGAGTAGGGGTGGTGGTAGTGGTGGCCATCCATCCCCCTAAGGGTGGGGATGGTAGTAGTGACAGGCATCCAGCCCCCTGAGTGGGGTGGTGGTAGTGGCAGGCATCCAGCCCCTATGGGTGTGTATGGCATTGGTGATGGCCATCCCACCCCTATGGTTCTGCTGTTGCTAGTGTACGTCATTTGTGCATCCCTATGTGTGTGTGACATATTTCGGGTACGTGTCGTTTGTTTGTATTGTTGGTGTTTGACTTACCGTCTGCGCCGTACGCGTCCGTGCCTGTCCCGGTAATAGATGTAGAGTATAGGTAGGACCTGCGCAATGGGATTCATGCTTGGATCGTCTCGTTCGGGTTTCTCGTGTCTTCGAGTCGTACTCGTAGCAGGCTTGTTCGTCTCGTAGCCGTGGATCGTCTTGTGGCGCGAAACGGAGCTTATGTACGGCTCGCCCGGATGCTCAAATGTCCCGGACGTAGCGATGGGTTCGGCGCATACGGAGTGCGCATCGTACTCGTCCGGCCGGAAGGTGCTGTGTATTTGCTTCCGTACGACTCGATTCGACGTTTACGGATCCGGCTCGGGCAGGGAACAGGAGCTGAATTGGGTAAGTACGGCTCGCTCGGAAACTGGGTTGTTATACGCATCGTACTTGTTCGTCCGGACGAATGTTCGAATCGGTCGGGAAACACGCAATCGGCTGGGTTTTTTTCCGGACGAATACTGTTAGGTGCGCTTCCGGCCGGGATCGGAATCGACCCCTTAGTGTCTAGCACCTTCCCTGACTTAATACTGAATGGAGTGGGAATAGTAATTTATATATGTTTAGTGTCCAGCACCTTCCCTGACTTAATACTGACTGGAGTGGGAATAGTAATTTATATATGTTTAATGTCCAGCACCTTCCCAGACTTAATACTGACTGAAGTGAGAATAGTAATTTATATATCTTTAGTGTCCAGCACCTTCCCTGACTTAATACTGACTGGAGTGGGAATAGTAATTTATATATGTTTAATGTCCAGCACCTTCCCTGACTTAATATTGACTGGAGTGGGAATAGTAATTTATATATGTTTAATGTCCAGCACCTTCCCTGACTTAATACTGACTGAAGTGGGAATAGTAATTTATATATGTTTAATGTCCAGCACCTTCCCTGACTTAATATTCACTGGAGTGGGAATAGTAATTTTTATATGTTTAGTGTCCAGCACCTTCCCTGACGTAATACTTAGGGGCCGATTCCGATCTCGGCCGGTAGGGCACCGAATCGGATTCGGCTTACCCGGATCCGATTCGGAGCCCTATTTCCCGACCGAGTCGTACGTGCGTCCGGGCGAGCGAGTACGATGCGTGCGCTCGCGAAATCTCCGACCGACTCGTTCGCAGGACCCGACCGCTCCGACCGACTCGCACGGGGACGATGTGCACCTCGCAATGGAGACGTTTCCCGGCCGGGTAAGTACGATGCGCACCTCGACCGCTCCGACCGACTCGCGCAGCCCGGCTCCAAGGAGCTGTCGGAGCCACACTTTGGGGGTCCGTGTCGGACCCCCCTGGAAGCGTAGGCGTGCGAGTCGCACACAGGGGGGACACATGGGTCCCCCCTACACGTGCATGCACGGTGCGACCCGCATCGACGCGAACACGCTGTAGGGGGCGCCCTTGTTCGCGTCGTGCCCATTGAGTCAATGGGAGCCCGTGTACGCGTCGTACGACAGGCTCCCATTGACTTCAATGGGAGTCCGACAGAATCGAGTCCGATAGCATGCGTGCGCATCGTACTCGTTCGGTCGGACTGCTAGGGTCCGATTCGGTCGGAAATCTCTCCGGGTCCGGCTCGGTCGGAGAGATTTCCGGCCCGAATCAGAATCGGCCCCTTAGTGGAGTGGGAATAGTAATTTTTATATATTTAGGGGCCGATTCCGATTCGGGCCTGAAATCTCTCCGACCGAGCCGGACCCAGAGAGATTTCCGACCGAATCGGACCCGTGCAGCCCGACCGAACGAGTACGATGCGTCCGTATGCTATCATACTCGAGCCAGTCATACAACGCGTACGCGGGCTCCCATTGCCTCAATGGGTGCGAGGCGAACAAGGGCGCCCCCTACAGCGGGTACGCGGCGAAGCGACTCGCGCCGGCCCATGGGTCCCCCCTGTGTGCGACTCGCGCGGCTACGCGTACAGGGGGGTCCGACACGGATCCCCGAAGTACGGCTCTGACTGCCCTTTCAAGCCGGACGGCGCGTGTCGGTCGGACTGCTCGCGGCGCGCATCGTACTTACCCGGCCGGGGAACGTCTCCATTGCGCGGTGTGAGTCATGTCCGAGCGAGTCGGTCGGTGCGGTTAGACCCGGGAACGAGTCGGTCGGAGCGGTTGGGACGCCCAAACGAGTCGGTCGGCGAATTCGCATCGTACTCGCTCGTCCGGACGCGCGTACGAATCGGTCGGGAAATAGGGCTCCGAATCGGATCCGGTTATGCCGAATCCGATTCGGAGCCCTACCGGCCGAGATCGGAATCGGCCCCTCTATGTCCAGCACCTTCTCTGACTTAGTACTCAGTGGAGTGGGAATAGTAATTTTTATATCTTTAATGTCCAGCACCTTCTCTGACTTAATAGTCACTGAAGTGGGAATAGTAATTTAGATATGTTTAGTGTCTAGCACCTTCTCTCACTTAATACTGACTGGAGTGGTAATAGTAATTTATATATCTTTAGTGTTTAGCACTTTCCCTGACTTAATACTGACTGGAGTGAGAGTAGTAAATTATATATTTTTAGTGTCCAGCACTTTCTCTGACTTAATATTTACTGCAGTGGGAATAGTAATTTATATATCTTTAGTGTCCAGCACCTTCTTTGACTTAATACTGACTGGAGTGGGAATAGTAATTTATATTTGTTTAATGTCCAGCACCTTTCCTTATTTAATACATACTGTAGTGGGAATAGTAAATTATATATGGTTAATGTTCAGCACCTTCTGTGATTTAATCCTAACTGCAGTGGAAAGAGTAAATTATATATTGTTAATGTTTAGCAACTTCCCTGATTATTGTTTAATTGTATTGGGAATAGTGAGTGATATATGTTTATGTACAAATATATTTTTAATTTATTTATAATTTATCTAAAAATTTTATATTACATATATGTTATTTGCTGTGTAATTATTAATTTTATATAAAGAGTTGTAGGAAAATTACAGTATGTGTTTTTATATGTGAAGAAATATAAGAGTGTTTTATTATGTGCAGTGATAATGTATTTTTATTGTGTAATTGATGTATAGTTTATAATTTATTAGTCAAAAAAACATTATGCTTATTTATAGTAAATTAAAATGGTACATTTATCAAATTAATATATTTAAGTAAAATATTGAATAATAATATATACATATAAAAAAAAATTAGACATTTTTTATTTTCAAACAACCTTTATTTTTGTATAAGTAGGTAGAAAGACAAAAAAATATATTTTTTATTTATAGTATGGAATACACATTAATAAAAACACAGAAAATATGTACATTTTTATTTAAGGAACATAAATTATTTTACATACATTTATTAGTTAATGGAATTTTTTAAGGAAAAGAACATTTTATGATATAATCATATTTTATAACACAAGTATTCATATTTTGATATACAAACCATATTTTTTTATTATTTTACAAGAGTTGTTGGAACATTATAATATATTTATATAAATAATATAAACATTTTTGGCATATATATACATAACATAAAGCATTGTATATTTAATTATTATTTAATATTGTAACATTATAATGCTGTAGTGAATATTCTTTAACATTTTCAAAAAATCATCAGTTTATTACATGTAAATAAAATTTTCATTAATATTATTAGTATATAAAATATTAATAATATTAATTATTACATTGTTATATTGCATGAAAAGTTTTTTTTTAAACAGGTAAGTTTCGTTTTACATTTGTATATAATTAATATGTATTTTTAATAATTAATATAATTTAAAAAAAATACATATATAATTATAATAATAATAAATATATTTTTATATTAATTATTATAACTTTACAAAGTATAATAAAATATATACTAATTTTTAAATATAGAGAAAAAATTGTACAACATAAGAAAAATATATGTAACATTTACACTTTACTATAATGCATTTTTTTAACATTATTCCTTTTTTTTACATTTATTTAAGCAGCCATTTTTATTTCACAGGGACTATTTTGCTGTGTGACCAGCAGTGTAGGTGTATGTTAGTCTTGTGATGAACATTGGGCCTGGGCACATGGCTTACTTTCAATGTGTGCATTTGGGAGGTGTAGGTGTGTGTGTTGTGAGTGGTGTGACTTTGGGGTAGTGTTGGTGTGTGTGTGTGTGCGCTCTGGCAATGTCGACTACACACGTGTTACCCAGGCCCATGGTGGATGTTTGTATCCGTGTTCAGGTCTGCGAATGTGTTCACATAAGTGTGTTGTATGTTGCACAGTGTGCAGTGTGTGGGTGTGTCCTTGCAGTTCAGGATGACTCCTACTTGATATGTTTCGGACATTGTGTGTCTGCAGGGTGTGTGACTGTCAAGATTGTGCCTTTTTCAATTGAGCATGTATTTGAATTTCTGCAGTTCTTACTCACTGTGCAGTCCTGCCCACCCACACTGATATCGTGTGTGTGTTTTGTCATGCATTGCATATTTCTATATACATATGCTATTGTCTATAATGGGTCTTGTATTTATACACAATCAATATTTTGAGTCAATGGATTGGAATGTGTAGATGACTACATGCAGAAAGTAGCAATGAGTAGGGGATTATATGTGCATTCTGCTCTTTTATTAATGCACTGTTCCTTTCAAATAAATACTACTGAGGGAGTGGTATTAATTAGCTGACTTACTAATACTGTGGAGTGCATTGATAATACACACATCATCCTTCATGAAAGGAGCACTGACACAGATGACGTAGGGTCACGACCTTGAAAGTCTGCAGCTGATGATGCCTTTGTCTGGTTTATTGCATGTGCGGCAGTGAGATCCTCTACTTGGGAAGTGCTGTCTATGCATGGCTCAGGCACAGATCAAGAAAAATGAATTTAATTATTGTAATTAAAAATAATCACAAGAATTCTCCGTTGGACTAATTTAAACATTAATATCTAGCTCAAGCTGATGGGCTGTGCCACCGCCTGCTTGCATTAAATTACCATGTGATTCAAACTCATCGTCGTGTAACACGCCATTGATAGGGTAGGGTCTTGCCCAATGGGCATGAAGCACGCTGCCAGCACTGCATATAAATACCAAACTCTCAACAACGTTTTCAGATTCCTGACTGACCGTCCATTCAGGTAAGAGATGAGCTTTGGGAAAAGGAAACTCTGTGATGTAGGTGCATGTTTGAAGCACGCTGCTCGTTTCAATGTCTTGATGCAATTGCATTTATATTCGTATAAACAAAGTGTCGATAGTTCTTGTCAGCATGTTTTGGATATGTTTATCTGTACAAATTGAATTTTTTAGTTGATTTTTTTAAGCTATAACATTGTGTGTAAACTAAAAGAAAATGTATGTCCCTAGAGAAACTAGTCAAGGCTATTTGTTTTATTAAAAGAAATTTCGTAGGGACAGAAGTAAAAAGGAGAATGCGACTGCTGGCACAACACTCTGCTGTGAGCTTAACCCTTTCAGGTCCTCTTTAGATTGTAATTATTTTTCTTGCCATTTTTTCACTTATATAGATTTGAAAACAGATCCGGTCACCTTGCTGCCACAGTAGTTAAATATGGCAATATTGCTGTTTGTTTAATATTTTCACCTCATCAATAGAACATGGAGAACCCGGTCCACACTTCCCTTCTAGCGGAGCGCGTCTTGTTGCGTCTTGTCATCTATCAATCTGAGGGCTTGTCATATCCTCTGACATGCTCAACTGCAGCCCTTTGCCAAAAATAAAGTCTCGGTCCCATAATTTCCGAAATTGTCTTTCCTTGATCTCCACCTCATTTGCCAACTTCTCCATACTCAGAGGAGAGCTCTTATCCTTTGTAGCATGAAGGACAGATGGTTTCAGAGAGGGCTCCTACTAATAGCACAGATGCACACCTGTTGTATGGAGCCTAGTAAAAGTAGTTAGGTGCTTGTACCCAAATAAAGCAAGACAAGATGTGAGATACAGTGACTGCCCAGGTTCACATAATTTGATTAAGATGATTTTCTGGAATATGAATTCTGGTTTCCTGATTTTTGAGCTGATAATTCAGCCACTAAACTGAATTTCCTCTGCACGTTCATACAAATGTCAATAAGTACGATTAGGTAACGCACGTTATGTTATTACTAATTAATAGATCGTCACAGTGCAAAGATCAAGTTTCTGGTCCTTATTTTAGTTTCCTTTTGTTCCTTCACAGACCTCTGTTTCTTCTTTGGGGACACAGGATTACAACCTCCCAAGCCATGGACCAATGTAAGTGACTGCTGCTCTTAATTTCAACTTTTGATCACAATCTCACGCTGTAAATTCTTTGAGGCCTTTAATAGTTTATTGTCAATTTAAATAAACCACATTAGCTCTAATTAGGTACACACCATAATAAAACAATACAAAATAGATACATTAAAAATATAAGATAGTGTTAAAAAATATTCACAAGCTAATTTAACAAACATTATCAGGCACATGCATCAAAAGAAAACCGAGTCGCAAACGGGCAGATTCTCAGAATCTGCCCCTTTACTGATCGGTATTTTTGCATTTAGGATGCATCATCCCAAATGCAAAAATCGCAATTTAAGTAATCTCTAAATTGCGATTACTTAAATTGCGATTGCATTTAAGGAATAGCAAATTGAGATTCCTTAAATGCAATGCAACAAAGTAAAAAAATTAGCAATTTCGCTAATAGGGGGCGCAATTTACCATGAAGTTGAACTTCATGGTAAATTGCAAAAACTTTGAGAAATACACTAAAGTGCATTTTTCAAAGTTGAAGGTTACACACACACATGTCCTTGGGACATGGGTGTGCGCAACATATGTGCACGGATCAATTTCAGGGTGCAACAGGGTGTCCTTGTGACACCCCTGCACCCTTGAAATTGCATGCGCAATTTGCGAGTACCTATTGGTACTCGCAAATAGCGCTCGCAATTTCCCGAGTCGCAAATAAGGAATGTGAAGGAATCGCTATTATTATAGCGATTCCTACATGCATAGGATTTTGCGAATCCTTAATTGCGAATCCTTAATATTCGCTATTAAGGACTCGCAAAATCCTAGCTTGATGCATGTGCCAGTATATTATCAGAATCCAGCAATATTCTAACTATATTTAATTCATCTGCAATACACTCATAGAAACAGGGTACTAGTGCAGGGTTAGGTGGAAGTGTGCTTACGCAGTATCAACATGAATGTTCAATTACACTGGCGAGCCTTCAGCCTATGTGCATTTCAGCGCACTAGCCTGATTTTATGCTGTTCTCAAGATTTAACTTGACTTTAATTTTATTCTAACACACTTGCGCATTAACAGTCAGATCACAAAATCACAAACAATGGCGGAAAAATCAAAGACTTTAACATGGGCCATGCAGATCGAAGGATAAGTGATCATTGATCTTTGAACCACACTGTGCAAAAGGCCAGTGTGTGTTCAGTCCAACAGCACAGTATGCTACATGTTTAAGCAATATGACATAAAGGAAAGGATCAACATTTTATTGGAACAATTTCCCTTAGACAATTAAAAAATCAAGTTGCAAATGTGTAAATGAAATAACCGGGATGCAAAGGTGCATTCTTTCCAATGCTCCATCACATTGCGTCTGTGAACTCATTGTATTAAGTATTATGTGATTCTGGCTTCGTAATGTGATGTAATTGACTCAGTATCACCAGCAATTATATTTGAACCCCGAATCCAATTAATTTCCACCATTTTCATATCACGAATGTCAGTGTCAAAGTTTCTGAAATAGTCCACAAATTGAAAGGAAAGTAGATTGGCCCCACTGGTGAGACTCTTTCTAGCCAGAAGGTTTAGTACTGGTGCCACATGAATTATGGGCATACCCTCATGAAAGCTTACCTGATTCAATGGCAAGCATCAGCCTCTGAGCTCCATTCCGTAAATGCCTATGGAGTATTCTCTCCGGGGACTTATTAGGCCAAGATACAGTATTTGCAGGTACCTCTCTAATAAACTACTCATGACTGTATAATGTCTGATTGTAGCTCACTACCTGAAGGGACCAGAGACAGCACCCAGAGGGTAACTCCTTTGTGATGTCACAGCACACTCAGCTAACCCTTTACAACCAGCAGTAAACAAACAGGCGAATATTGTCCCAATGCAATGCCATCGTCATCAGCTTTCTATACACACAGGCAGTCTGTTTCATGAAGCATATATATCACAATGAAACAAGTACAGCACAGAAGGAAATAGATGTTAATAAGAAGTCCCCTTTCACCTAGTTTGAGCTCTAAGAAAAAAATCTATTAGCATTTAACTTTTTCTAAAAGTGCAAAAACTAGCAATTTATTTGAAAGACATATTTGCACTTATCAACCACTTGTTCATAAGTTTGATAGAATAAAGAGTGTTTTATCCTTTACGTGACAGTGGACAGTAAATATATTGTCACAAATTGAGCACCCCGAAAAGTTGTTATTTAGAAAAAACTTCACAATGTGTTTAAAATCCATTGAGAAAGATGGAAGGAGATGTTTGCTTTGTTGCCCAAAAATAAACTCAAACTTCTTAAAAGACACAGTAGCAAGCCAGCTTATCAAAAGTTGGTTAATTTGATAAAATGTCAAATGTTTCTGGCACATACAATGGAATAAGATATGTATAAATTCACATTTTACATCAGTGCTTAATGTAGCTGTATCTCAAAGATTTATTTATTTATTTAAGAATGTTTCTATAGCACAACCACCACCCTGCTAGAGTCTCTTGCAATGATCTTTTTAAATTTCATAAAGCTATCTAATTATGAAAAGGTGTAAATCAGCAGTGCAGAGCACCTGTGTCAGAATTAAAGCATCAACACATATGATACATTACATAAAATTAAATTAACATAAATATTCTCGTTGACATCGTTGGTAGATAGCCCACAAATATGATAGATCAGCCTTTATGTGAGAAGTTATTGGTTTAAACAAATGTTTCTCCCAGACTCACGCCATGCATTAGTCATGGTGTACATTTTAGCATGTGTTAAAATCTGATGCACAATTGTTGAAATGTTCTTACAACTATTAGTTTACCTATTAAAATGCCTCAAACCCTGACCCCAACTGCTCACATCTTGTTGCTGAGTGTTCTGTTAAAGAACGGGGACAGGTGAAATCTCTATTCAAAGTGACACACTTTAGAGTTTTTATTATGTGGTGAGGAGATGTTCCATGCTTATGTCCTTCTTTCTTGTGCCTGTTACCTGCCCACCTTTTCCCACCTACTCCTTCGGTCTTCATGTTATCTTGATTTATTTCTAAATCGTTAAAAAATAAACAAAAAGCATCAAAAATGTTCTATCGTGAAAAAAGACATATAGATGACCTGATTACAAAATCTAGTTCATTAGAAAGTCACATTTATTGATGGAAATCAGAAAATGTAGGGAAAACGCAATCCTGATTCACAATGCTTTGGTTGCCACAGTTTTGCATATGGAGATGTCACTTATAAATGAGGATCTTCTGCCACTTCTGAAAATGTTTCTGCAGTCTTTGATGTCTAGTGGAGGAGGTGTGTGTGTCAGTAGAGGAAAATCAGGCAAGATCGGGATAAAAATGAAGCCAACATTCGCAAAGTCATAGCTTTGTTGGTATTCACAAACATTTGCATTAACTATACCCAACTATCCATATGTCTATATGTATAACGAAGTGTGGAAACATACAGATAATCTAGAACCCCCATGTTTCATGGCAGTGTAAGTCAAAGGATGTATTTATATGGAAAACATTTCACTGGTGTAAAAAAAAACTATTTGCCAAACTTTATTTATGTTCATTCTCCACTTGTTGATGAATCCATAATCCCAAAGTATATTTCCTGTCTTTGATAAAAAATATATTTCCTTTATTCTTTAATTAAAATAAATAGCTCAATAGAAACACTTCAGTATCATCATCCAGCAGTTGTACCACTGTCTATTGGCAGAAGAAAACCATCATTTTGTATACGCTTCAAAAATATACTTTTTGTTAAAAGGCCAACATCAATTCAAATATTAATTCAATCTGACATTGTCTTTTTAATTTACAGCACAAAAGCAGAAGCAGGTAAGACATTGTATAGTATACTTTCTAAGATGGGGCAAATTTGGTGGCAGAATTAATTTCATGAAAATTCGAAAAGATTCAAAGGATGCCATTTTACCTTCTTCATACAATCTGTAATATAATGCAAAAGGAGAGTATATTTTGACATCACGTTCGACTGCAGACTTACACCTAAATATAGATTTGAATCCCCCCTGAGATCA